>CABHPH010135250.1:21585-38482 GCA_902168325.1 Peromyscus nudipes
GTGTGTGTGTGTGTGTGTGTGTGTGTGTGTGTGTGTGTTCAAAATGGACAGTGAAAAATTGGGGGCCGGGTAATGGTGGTATATGCCTTTAATCCCAGTACTCGGAAGGCAGAGGCAGGTGGATCTCTGTGAGTCTAAGGCCAGCCTGGTCTACTGAAGGAGTCCCAGGACAGCCAGGGATACACAGAGAAACCTTGTCTCAAAAAAAAGAATGCAGTTTTTTCATTCCACTCAAACATGTTTTACAATTTTATTTATGTGACTAGAATTATAAATCTATCCCATGTCACTTTGTAACATTTTACTGTTGGTGTTAAGTCAGGTTTGATAACCATTTAGAAAACATATAATCATTAAAAGCAATAATAGGCCTACCTTTACAGATATGAAGAAAATACCAAGATATTTGAATGAGAAAGCAGGCCTCAGGACACCAGATGTCATGTGATGCCATTTCTGTAAGCACATAGAAATGTATATGTGTCCACAGAGAATGTCTTCATTGTTGAGACATTATTAGCAGGTGTATTCCCAGAGTAGAATTGGAACTGACTTTTAACACTGTTTTCCCTTTTCTAATGACCATGTGTTAAGGAAGCTCAAGTTTTCCAAGAAAGATGAGCCCTCTGCCTGCCAAGCTTTTGTGTGCGTGCGATTGTGTTCACACAGTGCTGGACATTGAGGGAGTGAAGAAGGAAGTGGACAGCGGAGCAGAGGCACCAGTCACTGGAGTCCAGAGTGACCACAGAACACCACCCGGGTCTGAGTGACTGGTTCTGTTAGATGGGGACTGGGGCTACTGAGGAAGGGAAGCCATGCAATGCTTGGGGCGCGTTACCTTTCTTGTATGCACAATGGCCCTGGCTAAGCCAGCTGCTCCTAACTCTAAGACTGTTAACGCCATCTCCATTGGTTAGCCGTGAGGATTCTGGGGCTTACAAGTGCATTCAGTGATCTGGTTTTAATTATCGTCATTGCTCCTCAGATGTTAGCAGATGCAGTTAATTTAGGGGCCGTCTATTAACGCATACTTGTTTCAGCTGGTTGATAACATGAAGTTCAAAGTTCTCTACGGGTAAGCACCTGTGGTTGCCTCCTGTGCAGTGAGTCATTAGAAGTAATCAAGACTTCCTTCCTTGTTCGTTGGCTTTAGAAATAGAAGGTTGTGCTTGAGGACCTTGGGAAGCTCAGTGTCCTGTCTCTGGCATTTGTGTGGTTCTCTCTCCGTACAGAAACAGTAGCACTTCTGGGGCTCTGCTCCTACCCAGCCATGGCCCTGCCCAGCCACGGCCCTGCCCAGCCGAGCACTGTGGCAGCCAGAGCTGCACTTCTCTCGCTCAGCCCCGAGTCTTGTCCCCGCTGACAAACACTGTGAGTGGAAGACAGCCAAGAACTGCAGTCTGTGTGAAACAAAGACCTCTTAGAAGCTGGCTTTCGCCGAAGCAGAAACACCTTCTTCACCTCGCTTTGGCTCCAAGGTTCTTACAGCAGCATCAGCTCTCTCAAAACTCGTAATGTCTTCTTTTCACTGAACAGCTCTCAGCCCGGTGGGAGACAAGTGTGTGACTAGTGGTTTGCGTGTGCAAGAAAGTGTACCATCCCTGTCTGTGAGCTGCCAGAGAGGAGCCCTTTGGAAGTAGCTTTGTATGCTTGCTAATAGGTATCTTATCCTAGTTAGATCCAAATCTGATGGAGAGAAAATGCTCCCTGCAAGTGGAGCTGGTGTGAAAGGGCCACCCCGAGGTGCTGCCCTGCTCAAATAGAGGCCCTCCCTGCCCACGGTGCTCAGGGAGTAAACAGAGTCACTCTATTGTAGAGAGCTCTGCTCTGGCATTGGCCAGCCTGAGAGAAGGCCAAAAGCAGTGTTTTTCTGGAAGGAAAAAAAGAAAGCCTCCTAGAATTTCATCTCTGGACAGCATTAGCTTTGTAGTAAGAGGCCAGATCTTGCTTCCCCCGTGACCTTCCCAGTCACAGCCTGTTTGCTTCTATCAGAAATCCCTCCTTCCCACCCACGAGCACCCTGTGTTGTGGGAGAAGGAGGGCCTTTCCAGTCTTTCGTCTGGGGCCATGCCAGCCCTCAAGCTGTGGTTTTCTGAGTCTCACACAAACGTATAGTGTGGCATTTCCCACACCCAGCAAAGCAGCAGGAGGCATGGATGTGTTGAGCAGGTCAGTAAAGTCATTTCCCCAGTCCCTCGCTCCAAGCACACTCAGCATGATAGACATCCACCTTCAGACCTGTGTTGTTGATAGTGTATATCTGAACATGTCATGTCTTGAGAAGGAGCTTCATCTAATTCTTCTTTCCTTTTATGAATGGTTATCAGGAGAATTAATCCCAATCATCTTGGATTGGTGGGGTTGCAGGATTGAGGGCAGACTGTAGGGCAGGGGAAGGAAGCCTAGGGAAGCTGATTCCTGCCACTGATCTAAACACATTCACTTAAGGTCTGCTTTTAACAGACCCCAGTGTTTTTCTGGGCTGTTTCTTACAGATGTGATTGTTTTAATCCAGTTCCAATTAACCTCAGCTTTGGTGAGGTGTCTAAAGACTTGTCTCTATTGCTGAGTCTTTAACATTTCAGGTAATGTCCTGCTGCTACGTCACCATACACAGTTGTGATCACTTCATTGTCCATTGAGTGTCTAAGAGTGTGGTCACCAAACCACAAGTCATAGCTTTTTACTGCCCTTGGAAAGAGAAACTGCTTCCTGAAATACAGTCCCTGCCTGTTGTATTGAAGCTTAAGCAAGCTTGAATCTGTGTAGACTGAAAATCAGTTAAATCGGGATTACAATTAACTGCATGTAACAGCTAACCTCTCCCTAGCCAATACATGAGTTAGGCACGTTACAGAGTTTTTCCCATATAATTAGAAATCTGTGGAAATACACTCTTCCAGACACCATGGTACCATCAGAAACCCATGTTCTCTCTTCTCCATCTTCAGCACGCTTTATTGACTGTGTTCATGCTGCCCCCATCTACCTCTGGCAGGTTACTACCTCTTGGCAGTTCCAGAGGGAAGCCAAGCAGTGCCAGCTCCGACTGTAAACCAGCTGTCCTCCTGCGCTGAAGAACCACACCCAGACACTTCTGTTTAGATCCCATTGGCCAGAATTGTGACCGTGCTTATCTTAGGTAGAAGAGAAGCAGGAAGTGTAATTTTTTAAAGACACTTTAAGGGAAGCACACATTATTTGAACAGAGTCTGAATAGTGTTAGTAGAAAGAAAGAGAGAAGCGGTAAGTAAGATCCAGGCCAGTTGAACCTGCTAAGTAAGAATTTCTCCACACTTGCTTCATTTTTGCTCTTCAAAGGACTTTGCACAAACTTTGCACTTGGAAAGTAAGCTTCCTTCCATTCGGGATCTGCAGGGGACTTGTTTAGACTTTGTCTGTGAAATAGATGTAAATACCACACACTCTAGGTACTGAAATCTAGAAAAAGGCCCTAGCCCACTGTTACATCTGTGTAAATACACATGCCTGTCTTCTGTTCTCCTATTATTGGTACAAAAAAATCCAGTTGTTACTTTAAAAAAAAAAAAAAGAACAGCTGATATAGCACTGTGTGTGTGTGTGTGTGTGTGTGTGTGTTTGTGTGTGTTCTTCATTCGTGGTGTAAATGTTTATTAAGCATCAGATACTCTGGAAGGCGCTGTGGGTACAACAGAAATTAATTGGGGGACTTGGAGATAGTTCAGTGAGTAAAGTATTTGCTGCACGAGCATGGGGACCTGAGTTCACATCCCTAGTACCTGCCTAAAGGCCAGCTCACACCCAAAGTTGACTTCAGCCTCCACATATGCATTCATGTGTGCAAGTGTGTGTGCACACCACACACACACACACACACAGAGAGAGAGAGAGAGAGAGAGAGAGAGAAACTGACACACACACACACTCCCTCTGAAAAACTTTTTTTGTTTGTTTTTTGAGACAGGGTCTCACAGTGTTAACCCTGGCTGTCCTGGAACTCACTCTGTAGACCAGGCTGGCCTCAAACTCAGAGATCTGCCTGCCTCTGCCTCCCAAGTACTAGGATTAAAGGCATGCACCACCACCACCACTGCCTAGCTGAAAAACTTTAAATACAAACAATCAAAGAAGAAGAAAATTGAACAAACAAACCCAGACATTTCCATTGTGCACTATCTAGAAAAGAGTTTGAAAACTGTGTTTGTAAATGGCCGCCGCCGCACATGGTGGAATGGACTGACTCTGGTAAGAGCCACAAGGATACATGTTTATAAGTGTTCAGAAGAGGAAAAGATCATTTCTGCCAGAAAGAATTGAGTAAATATGATCTGAGAACCCAAACATATGTTTTCATTTTAAGAGTTTGCGTTCCCAACTAGTGAGCATCATCATAAGACCAGAAAAATATGTTGGAAAAATGCATAACCAACTACCATTCGCAGCGGATTACGGATAGGTGGGCTGTGTGCTCTTCGGTTCCTCCATAAACTGAGGACAAGGTTTGGGAAGGAATGAGTGTGTGTTGAGTGTCCTCTTGTGTGCGCGCATGTGCATGCGTGCGATGCTTTGGTTAATTTCCAGGCACCTTTGTTGAGTGCCTGGCTAGAGTGATCTGTGTGGTCTTGTTTCACCCTCCGACAGTCCAGCAAAGCAGCTACAACTGCCTACAAGACATGTAAAGCTCGGAGGGGTTAAGAAACAGGAAGCGGTTGCCCGTTAGTGAACATCAGAATAGCATTTGAGCCCAGGCACAAATGAGGAGAGCCGCCCTCTTTCCTACCGTCTCTGGGTCTTCCTGTCTTTCACTGTGACCAAGTCTGGTCCCATGGCCAAACACTCAGATTCTCTACCTTAGAAATCTCTCTTCAGTCAAGCATTTCAGTCAACAGATTTACTCCACACAAGAGCCCTCAACTCAGTCCCTGTCATATCTCCCTAGCCAGACTTTGGGACTCAGTTCCCAAAAATGGGACATCTCAAAGTCATAGAATAGAGAAGAAGTGCTAGACATTTTCCCACAGCCTCTCAATTCATCTTTAAAAAACAAAACAATTTTTAATTGATTCTTTGGGAATTTCACATCATGCACCCCATTCCCACTCATTTCCCAGTTCCTGCCTTCATCCTTGTAGCATCCCCCTCCCAAGGAAAACTAAAAAATAAATGCAAATAAGAATATTAATTAAGGGTCTGGAGAGATGGCTCAGTGGTTAAGTGCACTGGCTGCCCTTCCAGAGGACCCGGGTTCAATTCCCAGCACCCACATGGCAGTTCAGACCTGTCTGTAACTCCTGTTCAGAGAGGGGATCTTCACACAGACATACATGCAGGCAAAACACCAATGCACATGAAATACAAATAAATGATTATTTTTTTAAAAAAGAAAAAATATTAATTAAAAAAGTGAAAACAAAAGCAGACGACAACAGCCACAAAACCCCCTTTGCTCCTCCATCTTTCCTGCCTCTTCATTTGTCTCAGTGGCACTGGGAGCCGCTGTGTGTCGTGCCGGAGACCCTTTTGTCCAAACAGAGTCACTTGCAAATGTACATTGTGTAACGTGGTGTTGGTCAGGTTCAAGGCCTCTGGCTTCTGGTACACCATCTATACTGAACCCTCACGAAACTCCTCCCAGAGACCCTGCTGCTGTGATTCCACATGCCAGTCCCTTCCCTCGCTCCAGCAGGTCACAGTTGGGGTAGATGTTGGGGCGTGCCCACTCAAAGCCCTGGATGTGTGCCTGGGTGGTAGCCGAGTCAGTCTGGGCTGTTGGAACCACCCCCCTCAGGTCAGGGGTCATGTCAGCTCTCCTGTGTCATGGTCATCCGGGTCCATTATCCCAGGGCCAGTGATGGGTGGGGTCAGCTCTGTGGTAAGTGGGGGGTGGGCTCTCTCCTGGCTAGTGAGGGGCGGGCCGGCTAGGCACAGCCCTGGTACCAGCTTCAACACATGGTTCAACACTTGATTCAAATGGGTCCCTGTGTAACGTGGGCAGTGGACATCAACACAGACCCCAGCTGCTGTAGAACCACAGACCCAGACATGGCCAGCAGCAGCAGCAGCAGCTTGGGCCCAGATTTCACCAGGGGCCTGAGTGGCAGCACAGGTCTCGCAGATTGGCATGAGCCCAGCAGCACCGTGGTCCCTGGACTCCAGGTGGCCCCAGGTGGCAGCCCAGACCCTGAGCAGTCGCACAGCCTTCATTAGGATTTGCCTCACAAATGTGAGAACCCGGGTTTGGATCCCAGAACCCATATAAATGCCAGGTGGGAGTGGTGGCCAGTTTGTAATTGAGTTAGAAGGCAGAGACGGGGGATCACGGAGCAAGCTGCCTAGTAATGCTAGCCAGATCACTGAGCTCTGGATTTCAGAGACCCTGCCTCAGTGAATAAAATGGAAGAACCGTCAAGGATGATTCCCAACATCACCCTCAGGTTTCCACATGCACATAAACACACACACACAAACACACACATATGTGCCATACACCTGCAAAATACATGTATACCCCACATATACATAAAAGTGGAAAAAATATTGCTAAGCATCCGATTGGAAGAATTGTACCTTCGTGTCGTGCAGATTGTGTGGCTGTCTCCATGTTTAGGTGGTGTTTGGGGTCTCCACAGGCCCACCTCTTGCAGAAGGTACCCGGTGTCGGTCCTGCACTCACTGGGTGATGTGTTCGTAGAGTAAACTTGTTGTGTTGTCAGACTTACATCTTCTGTTAAACTTTAGGTGGGTGAGGTGTTGCTGTGCTGGGATTCTGAAACTAGCCCTCAAGGTCAGGCATGGCTTGGCTCCTAGTTTCTGTTCCTGCCTCAGTTCCCCAACTGTTTGTGCAGGGTGCCCTGGTCACACGGGCGTCTTTGCTTCCCTCCAACCTGCAGACCTTCTAGAGCAGTACTGAAGTAGTCTAGCACCCCAGCCGTGGTCCCGGGCCGTTGTCCTCTGACCCAGGAGGACATTCACTCAACACTCCTGGAATTGACAGTGAAGGGCGCTAAGCTAAGAGCCAATGCTTTCCTTGTGCATGGGTACTAACTAACCCACAGCGCCCAGCTGCCTTCATTCCTGAGTCGGGTGCTTTCAAAAGCTCCTGGCAACTCCTCTTTGAGAGACCTCTCTTCTCTGAATCCAGATCTGTCCCGGCAGCCTTAGGGGAGTTTCTCCCAACACTTACTTACCAGTTTCCCTTCCTCTTTGCGCCTCTTCAGGATTACAGATCAGTTTCATACAGCCACGGATGATGAAGGAGCTCTCCATCGATCATTTTCTTTTCTTCTTTCTTATAGGCAATCTTTGGCAGCCAGACACTACCTAACTCCAGTTTATGGACAATAAATAATGGTGCAGGCTGCAGAATTTCCAGTGCCACAGCTGGTGGCCAGAGGCCAAACACCCTGCCACAAAAAGTTGTGCCACCTCCAAGTTCCTCCACCTTGGTCTCCAAGCCCCAATCCAATCACAAACAAGGGCTCAGAAAGGCAGCATCCCAGAGGGCTTCCAAGTAAGTGTTCTGTAATGGTATGTGCAGTTTCCAATGTTACATCAGTTCTAAGCTCATAGCACTCTTTAGGACGCCTTCAAGACCATTTCGATTGAGATCACACCACCTGATGAAGAACAGTGCCAACCTTGGGACTCTGCCATGGTTGCAAATTGGAATCACCTGGAGAGGAACTGAACCCTGCAGTGTCTGGCTCTACCCTGAGGGAGGGGCAGCCACTGTGCTTTCAGGTTCCCTGGTAATTGTGACGGGGAATCTACAGGGTTCAAGGTTATTGCTGAGCAGAGCTGCCAGCCTCTGTCATGAGCTGCAGACGGTGCACCCGACAATGGTCCTGAACTGTTGGCTTGGAGAAAGGAGGAGTGTCTGCTCTCGCTCACTGTGCAGAATCAGATCCTTTCAATTTCTTGTCAGATTCAGCCCTCCTCTTCTCCTTGTTTGCACATTTGTGTTTAGGCAGTTAACTTCACCAGCACTAATCAAGCAGCGGCATTTCTGATGCCTTTTGTAGGCCACCTATTTTATACTAAATAGGATATCTAGAGCGATTTATGTATCGCTCTTTCTCATCAAGACTCCTCACTCAGCTGCCCTTCACCAGCTCAATCTTAGAAACGCCGAACACGTAGTGACTGCTTTTCCCCCTTTGGAGGGTGAATCAAATTGTAGATTGGAGTCAGAACAATCCCCTGTGGCTCTCTTAATCATATTGCTGTCATTATTCATTTACTCAACAAATATTTACTCAGTACCTGCTAAGCACTAAAGAGCAGGAGAGTCGCACTGCAGTGACCAGTGACCTCGTGCTCTCTGGAGCGTGAGCGCGGGGCAGTAGGAAGGCTACAGGGGATGCTGGTGGAAGGACAGCAGAGGAGCTGTGCGCCTCTTCTGCCCCGCACCCCAGAAAGGCGTCAAATCCTGACGAGTGCAGCCCCAGTGTCAACCTCCCGAACTCTCACCCATTACCCGTTTTACTGCTTGACACTTTGAGCGAGTTGCTTAATCTCTTGGCCTTGCTTTCCTCATTTGCAGTAATGGGGCAGGAATCACCTGCTTCATAGGTAAGTAGATAAACAGGAACTAAGTGAGCTGTAATCATCCTCTGATGGATGTTGAAGACACTCTGCAGCTCTGAGAAGCTCACAGCTAACCATTTGAAAGCAAATGTTGAATCTGCTGATGTGTTCCTTGTGGACTCTCCAGCATGGGCCTGGGGGGGTCTGGGTAGTGCTCTCCAAGAGCTGGACTTGGGTGGCAGGGCTGGAAATTTGAAGGCACAGCTTGCTGCCCTGAACTTGCTGCTGGCAGGGAAGCCCTGCAGACTCCCGAGATGGAATTGCAGCTCTTTGGGCAAATTCTGCTTTGCTGAATTTTTGTGGTTTCTTCTTTGTGACAGGCAGGAGTGTGGGAAAACCGGAAACAGCTCAGCATCAAAAATGCACAAAAGGGGGGGAAGCAAAGATTTCTTCAGAATTTAAGAAATATAATCCAAGTATCAGAAGGCATGCTGTGAGGCGTTGTTCCAGCAAATAGTTTCCAATTTGCCTTTAAAACTAGCATAAGTCTGTGGGGCTAAGTTAGCACTACTGGAGACCTTCACATTCTCTCACGTGTAGAACACCCAGTGTCGTGGGGGCCCCATAGATACTTTCTATTATTACATCGTCATCATTATTGGAGGAGTAGTGAGGGGGGAGAGCAGAGAGAGAATGCACCCACATATACGATGGCACACATGTGGAGATCAGAGGACAACTTTGGGGAGCTGGTGCTGTCCTGAACTCAGGTCATCAGGCTTGCACAGCAAGAGTTTTTATGAGCTGAGCCCTCTTCTCACTTAAAAGAAAAAGAATAGTATAGGGTTTGTTGTTGTTGTTTATTTGTTTGTGTCTGTTTTTTTTCTAAACTGACTCATGAATTACCTTAATTTTAGACTTATCAAAAAAAAAAGTACAGGGACAGCACAGTCAGTCCCGAGGTACCCACCAGCTTTGCTCAATGTTAGCATCGTTCCCATAGGTAGGCTCAGGTCATTCTGCATTGGAAGAGTGCACCAGACTGAAGCTGCTGCCGATGCAGTATTGTGAGCTGCACTTTATATGGTATTTGGATCAGTGAAGTCTTTTGTTTTTTTGTTTGTTTTTTGAGACAAGCGTTGCAGTCCTTTTTAATGCACAGAAATGTTCACGGCTCCTGGAGTCAGAGTCTTTAGCATCATTTGGTCCATTCTTGCTCTTCTAGAACGATTCTTGTTCCTGGCCATCCTAGCAACTTTCTCACATCTCTGTGATTCAGTTTCATACTTTAAAACAGGACTGATGGCAATAGTACCTGGCTAAAGGGATCGTGAAGAGAAATGAATTCAGAAATGTTGAGCGGAAATACAGTGTGTGCTCCACAGTGCATGTTAAATGAGGCTTACGTGCTGTTATGGTTGACAGTGATAAAAGAGTCTAGAAAATTCCATGTAGTTTGTTTACTGTGTCCCTGAAAGATGTGTTGCTTCATTTGTCCCCGTCTTGGCAGAGCCTTCCTTCTGGTTCAGCTCAGATTAACCAAGAGCCGTCCGTCCTGACTGGTGGGACTGAGTCACACTCAAGAACGCCACTGAGGCCCCAAGAGACAGAGCTAATGAGAAGTTGTAATGAGCGTTTCCCCATGCCAAGCCCTGTGCTTTTGGGTTGAACTTGAAGCTTCTCCTAGCACAGAGGTTGGCATCAGACAGGCAGAAGCAGTTTCCAAGAGCATCATCAAAGTTTCCACATCCTAGAGGTTGGGTCTTGAGGACAATAGAACATCAGAGATGGAATGTCCTTTGGATTTGGGTGCAGAGGGAACTGAAAATGAAAACATTGGGGTCCTGTTTCATTATGATAATAGTCAAGTCTTCTTCCCATCTGTGAAACAAAACCCGCTGCCCCTCCTGAATAATTCGCCCAAAGAGCTTGCTTTCTGTTGATCCAGTTGAAAGCTTCTTTATGAGTGCGTTTGTGTTTGAGTCTTGCTTCGCAGCCATTTTCCTGGTCCCTCCTGGTCCAGCAGTTCTTGCTGTCGCTCACAAATTCCTATACCCCACTCTTCCTGTCAGTTTTGTGAGGAGAGTGGACGTTTCTTCCTCCTCTCCCTTCCCCTCACTTGTTTTTAACTATTTACATAGGACCAGTCACCTCTCTTAATTTCCCTAATGCTTGAAACACTTCATAATTTAGTGTCCATCTCACCTCCCCCTTTCACTAGTGTTTGGGGCATTTCTTCTACAAGACAACTGAATTAAAAGGGACGGCAGCTTGTCAACAGCTAAGGGCATCTGAACTGTTTCTTCCTTGTGATGTTTCTTTTCAGAACCACGTATTTCCCAGGAAATATGGGAAAAGAAACCCAAGGAGGTTAAAGATTGCCAGGCAAACTGATAGGCTCCTGAATGAACCAGATCAAAGTGGTTGTAACTTGGGAAACTTCTCCTAAGAAAGTAAGGGACGGGGCATGTTGGCTCAATAGTAGAGCATATGCTTAGCAGGTATGTGGCCCTAGGATCCTAGAGGAAAGGAAAGGAGAGGGGATGGGGAGGAAAGGGGAGGAGGGACAGAAGAGAACAGGAACGAAGAGAGGAGGAAGAAGACAGAGACCGAACTACAGTATTAAGTCGCTTTGCCTCAAGTGACCTTAGTGGGAATTTTGGTTTTTTGTTTTTCGAGACAGGTTTTCCCTGGCTGTCCTAGAACTCAGAGAAAATCCTATCTCTGCCTCTAGAGTTCTGGGATTAGAGGAGTGTGTCACCACATCCAGACTTAGTGGGAATTTTTAAAGGTAACTGACTGCTGTCCTGTCCAGCACCTAGGACAGTGGTGTTTGTTAAAGACTTCGGGATTAGGAGGAGGAAAGTATTAAGAGCTAAGCAGCCCGGTCAAACCAAGTATCAGCATATGACTGGAGGTCAGCAGTATGATATGATGAAACCCTGCTCTGGGATAAATGTCAGAAGAACATAAAAATAAATATCCAGGAAGACACATGTATGTGTCTTCCAGCTTTTTCTTGTGTGAGTCAATGCAATGAGGAAATTCTAGGGAAAGTGCTTAGGAGCTGTAATGGTCCAAACCTCCTTGTTGTGGGTGTAGCCGCTGTCATACTGTAGATTAACCATTATCTGCCCATCTTTCAGTCTTTTATTATATGATTTGAAGAAACATGGTTGAGTCTGTCGTATATCCATCCTCTATAAGGAGCACTCAATGTATTTCTAAAAGTGGTCATTGTAATTAGTAGTTGTAAAGTTTTCATGCTAGGGGAATAGGGTGTAGCATGGGTACTAGTGTAGGAGGGTACACAGGTGGTTGAGCCAGAACTAGTACTCTTAGCACCCAGAATGCTGACCACACACTTCCCAGCAGACCACTGTCTTCAGAAGTCCCTACCAGTCCTCTTAAATTGTATGTGTACAGCAGGTGCAGATTAATCATCCGAAAATACTGCTTTTGGAAATCCAAAGCAAGCACTTGAGGACTCAGCCCCTTACTTTCCATGCCAGTTTTACCACTTACATGGCTGGGAGGCAGTCAAAAGGAGGAAAGAGTAATGCCACGCTGATGCAGAATGCCCACTAGGTGCCACCCAGGAAGGACGGGGTTGAAGATCAACATTGAAGGGCTGTGATATGGCGGCTTCCTGTGAGAGTGCAGTCTGTGGCATGAGTGGGAGGCTGGAATACGCTCACATGGTCCCCTCTCACTCCAGAGCACAGCCTGGACCTAGAAATAAGAAGTCGGGGAGGATAGATTCTCTTGTCTTCTCTCTGTCGCCCTCATCATTTGGGCCTGAAGAGTGGCTTAGGGGGTCTTCAGTTTTGCTCCTGGTGTGAACATTGGAGAGACAGGGCCTAGTACCCTCCTCAGCAGAAGTCACACTGGTTGTGTGTAGGTAAGTAGTAAGTAGTGTAAGAATCACAGAATGAAGCCGGGCGGTGGTGGTGCTGCCTTTAATCCCAGCACTCAGGAGGCAGAGGCGGGCGGATCTCTGTGAGTTTGAGGCCAGCCTGGTTTACAGAGGGAGTTCCAGAACAGCCAAGGCTACACAGAGAAACCTTGTCTCAAAAAAAAGTCACAGAATGATGACTCTTCCGTTAGTGGTTCATACATGGGTCAGATTAAAACCCTTACCTTTCTTCCCTGCCTGCTGGGGGTGAAACTGTAACATGATTGATGGAGATTTCCTTCCTTTGCTTTGCATCTCTTAAGACTTTCTTCTTTAAAGATGAGCAAATATTGAAAGCTCCCTGGGTCTGAGGATGGATTAAAAATATTTATAGTAAAGATCCAGAGGCTTTGCCAACTCCAAAAGTGAGCTGAAGTGTGAGTGAGAACAGCATTTTAGAAAACATTTCAGTTGTATTCCTAGCAGACTTTAAAGTGAAGTGTATCATGTTCTAAGTCAGCAAAGGTGTCAGAGAAAGGGCAGGCACCAGGGCTACCTGAGAAACCAGGGGAGTTCAGTGACTCAGAGCCAGGCGTAGGGGAACAGGGAGTAGGAAGTATGCTTACAAAGGTTCAAAAAATATATATTAGAAGAAAGGGAAATTCACCCTAAAACAATGCCTCCCAAAAAGAGAAATAATTGTCATTACTGTAAGCACATTAGCTCTAAAGCAAGAGCACATGGGGCTTTGAACAACGTAACTAACAAATCAGTAGAGAAATAGCTTGTCCCCAGTGGAATAGGGTTTTGTTGTTATTGTTTTGGTTTTGTTGGTGGTGGTGGTTTTTTGAGACAGGATTTCTCTGTGAAGCTTTGGCGCTTTTCACTCTGTAGACCAGGTTGGCCTCAAACTCACAGAGATCTGCCTGGCTCTGCCTCCCGAGTGCTGGGATTAAAGGCGTGCGCCACCACCGAACAGTTTTTAAGGCTTGAACATTTCAGTTCTCAAAAAGAAAATATATATATATATATATATTATCTAACCACTTTATAGTGAAATGACAAAATGCCCAAATAATTTGGAAATTTTTAAGCATGATTTTAAGTAACTTGTATCAAAGTCATATTGAAGACTATTCTGAAAATAAGAATTGTACACACCAAAAGTTGTATTTGAAATGTAGTCAGAGATGTACCCAAAGGTAAATTCATAATCGACATCATTTTCTTTTTAAAATACAGAAAGATTAAGAAAAAAGAATGAACCAAAATGTAGGCTTTGCTGGCTTGCCCCAGTGCCAGCCCTGCTGGGTGCCCTGAAGCCTCTTGGCTTTTCTCAGTGTGGTTTCATTTCTTGCCTTTGTGAAGCTTTACCTACTGTCCTGTCCTCAGCTCCTCCTCTAAATCTACCATCTACCTTCCTGCTGATTTCATTTTGTTTGTGTATGCGTGTGTGAGAGAATGTGGGCACATGTGTACCACGCCCATTTGTGGAGGTCAGGAGAACATCTGGCTGTGACTTGTCTCCTTGCACTCTGTTGAGGCCGCGTCTGGATTCTGTGGCTATGCTGATGCCCCAGGCTAGTTGGCCTGGACGCCTGTTTGATTCTCCTGTCTTCACTCTTGTCTGGACTGTAGAGTGAGGGTTGGGACTGTAGGTGCATGCCATCACATGCAGCTCTTTACGTGGCATCCAGGAAGCAACTGGATCACACTCAGGGGGATGGGCTTCTGTGACAGTGATAAGGTTTTCTTTAAGCACATGTATGTACTTAACATTATAAATTCAAAATATATAAAGCAAAGGTAATAGCTTACAAAGAGAAATTCCCAAAACGTCGATCATAATGGGTGGTTTATTTAAATATGTGTATTTAATTGTGCATCTGATAGTTCTGTTGTTTTCACACATATACTCCCATTTCATCTCCCCACCTGAAGCTCTTCCTTACTGAGATTTACCCCTGTCATAACTCAAACGGAATAACACCAATTTGAATGATTAAAGCGCAGAATTAGCAGTTTGCTTTAAATGGGTAACTTTCAATCTTTATGGCTACCACACATAATACAAATACATTTAATATGCAAGCCAAGAAAAATAGCCATGTGCGTTTGTGAAATAAAATGTAGTAAGTATTTTCCTGTTCTTATATTTATTTATTTAGGTTCATTCTTATTTATGTGTATGTGTGTGTTCATGGGAGCCAGCAGAGAGTGTTCGATTCCCTGGAGCTGAAGTTGCTGGTGGTTGTGAACTACCTAACATGGGTGCTGGGAACTGAATTCAAGTCCTCTTTAAGAACAGTGCGCGCTCATAATGACTGACCCATCTCTCCAGCCCCATCTTATTTTCAGTGCTGATTGTGAGCCCCTACATTGATTTCACAACTCACATATGAGTCACAACTCAGCCTCTTAAAAATTTTTAATAGTTATGCCTGCTCCTAACCAAATATACATGTTTTAGGTAAATTTGAATGTTCACAAAACTTCAGCACATACTGTGCCACAACGTATCAGTCTCAAACAGTTTATATTCTTTAATCATAATGAACTTGTTAGAAATATAATCTAAAAGATGGCTTTTGGGTCCGTGAAGTCTATTTGCTGGTATTTTGAAGTATGCCTATTACTTCTAATTTAGCGGTAGCAGTGAAATATAAAACTCTATCTTCACACTGAAGGGCTGTGGGTGTGCTGTCTGTCAAACCTGTGTACTGGGGGACAGATCTGCTTCCAAGCTGATTTGTTGTTCCTGCTGAGATCAAACTCAGCACTCATGCATGCCAGGCAAGCACTCTCCCCTGAGCCACACTCCTACACCTAAAAACATTTATTGTAAATATATTTATTAAGACAAGAAAAAGAAGGCTAGAGAGATGGCTCGGAGGTTAAGAGCACTTGCTGTTCTAGGAAACACAAGTTGAGCTCCAGCACCCCATCTGGAGGCTCACAGCCACCTGTGGCTCCACCTCCAGGGCAGCTGGTGCCTCCTCTGGTTCCAAAGGCACCAGAGTGTGTGTGTGTTCATGCATGTGTGCTCACATGCACACAGACACAAACTTTAAATCTTTCTTTAAAGGCAAGTGATAGAAATTAAATGAGTTAATTGTATAACATGGAAAGCTATAAAAAGACAGTTGAGGAAACTAATTTTTAAGAAGAAAGAAAGAAAAACAGAAACCACCTGGAACCAACTGAAGGAATGTTGGGAAGAAGTTAGAAGCTAGGTAGTCTGTTAGTGAGTACTTACTAAGAAAAATCAAAGTACGTGTTCCATTTGGGGAGCATTCTTTTCTTTAGCCTACCTTGTAGTCTAAGGTTTCTTCCCACCTTTAGGAGTCGGCTATCACTGTTTGGGGCTGGGTGGTGTTGTTGTTGTTGTTTAAATAATCTCTAAATTATGTATTATGTACACATGTGTGTGGGTACCCATGAAGGCCAGAAGAGGGCGTAAGATCTTCTAGAGCTGGAGTTGTAAGTAGTTGTGAGTCACCCAGCTTGAGGGCTCGGAATGGAACTCAGGTGCTCTGCAAAAGCAACAGGTGCTCCTAACTGCTGAGCCATCTCTCCCACCGCACCACCAGCATTTTGTAAGAATGATTGAATTTGGGGTGCCTTCAGGACCTTTCCAAATGCACCCAAGCCTCTGTCACACAGTCCTGTGATAGTCAGCATCTCAGGCTCTGGCTTTGGGTACAGTCTGAGCATTTTCCTCCAGTGGATCCTTCCTTCTTGTCCTGGCTAGTTTATTGTCACCTTGACACAACTTAAGAGTTATTTGGAAAGAGGGACTCTCAGTTGAGAAAACGCCTCCCGAAGATTTGCCCGTAAACAAACCTGTAGTGTGTTTTATTGGTTATTGATTGATGTAGTGTGCTCTGCCAATTATCAGTGATGCCATACCTGGGCAGGTGGTCCTGGGGTGTAGAAGAAAGCAAGCTGAGCAAGCCAAGAGGAGCAAGCATTCCTCCATGACCTCTGCTTCAGTTCTTGCTTCTAGCTTCCTGCTCTGACTTCCTTCATGATGGACTGTGATGTGGAACTGTACATTGAAACAGGAATAGAAATCCCAAGATACTTCTAAAGAAAGGTTGCCTCTGATACGGTGGTATGAGTCCAAGTGAACTGTTATTCTAAAGCATTGGACTAGGGTACCAGTATCCAGGAGTTAGAGATAAAGAACAGCTTGGAAAGAAGCTGAAGCGTCCAGTACTGAGCTGTAATCAGTCTGGTGAGGTGATCAAGAAAACAGACCCTGAAGGAAAGCCTCGCACTTCAGCAGAGGTTACATGAAATGAAATGATGGGCAAAAGCAAGAGCAGAGGAAACCGCAAAAAGAGGAAACACAGGTCCACCAAAAAAGGACATCAGATGCCTCGCTGGACACATGGATAACAGGGCAATTACTCACCATGCTCCTCAAGACCTGAGCCGAGGAACATCCAGGCTGCCTGCATGGAGTGGTCGTGCTGCCAGGCTGCCTGCATG
>CABHPH010135251.1:0-11706 GCA_902168325.1 Peromyscus nudipes
TGAACCACTTAACTTTCTGTGCTTTTCTTTGGTGCCATCTGTAAGGGCGAAGACAATGGCACTTGTCTGTGAAACCGCTTTGAGGGATAGTGCATAAAAGACGCAATGTAAAAGCAAGAGATGAGCGCGGCTTCCCATAAATAGCCCCTTGTTTTCATCTGCAAGAGGCCGTATTTGAAGGCTAAGACTAGAAATTGAGAAGTTTCCTTGATATCTGAGGCCAGGCAGAGGACGTGGCTCAGGACCAGTGAGAAATCCTTTCTGTGGCTGGGGGCTCCTGGGAGGCTGCCGGGATGTGAGCTCAGCAAGGGGCATGCTGGGAATTGGCTGGCAGAACAAACAGCTCTGGGGTCTCTGCACCCAGGAGCACCGAGGGCCGTATCTGGACTAGCCAAGCGGCCTGACAAGAAGCAAGGGCGTGTGGGAGCGGTTATAGGAGGATGGGGTTGTGGGGGTGTGTGTGGGCGCCTCCCTGTGATTTACCGGCATTGACGTGGGGACTCGGGAGGAGGAGGGGGAGTCAGAGAAGTTTGGGGACATTTTCAAAACTGGAGGTCGTTCAGAGGAAATTACTCAATAAAAACCAGGTTTCTTTAACTGAATAGATCAATTTACAGCTCATAAGGTGGAAAAGTCTGAGACTTCAAGATTCTGGCTGGGTGGGTCTCCTACGGTTTCCTCCCTTGGCAAGGGCGCTGTGGCTTTGGCTCTCCCACCCTGGGTACCCCTGCAGCAGCCTGCGGGGCCAGCATTTTTCTCTCATCTTGTTTCCTTCTCACTCTGCTACTTACTTTTTTCTGGTTAAGATTCTTCCCCTCCTCTCTCCCTCCTCCAGGCTTGCCCCTCGCAGCTCCCACCTCCCCCAGCCCACTCAGAGAGGGCCTATCAGCTTCGCTCTCCTGATGACATGGATTCTTTTGGTTCCCCCTCAGCTGCCTCCCTCCCCACTGCTGAGCTCAGCATTTCTCTCCCGTCTGGTTTCCCTCCAGGTTCCTAAAACCTTTCCTCCCCTCTGCCCAAGATTGCTTTTCTTTGTACCCCCAGTACCTCTTTCCCCCTCTCTGTCTCTTGCCCTCCGGACTTCCTCCCGGGTTCCTGTCTCATCCGTTCGTGCTCTGAACACAGACACCTAGAGACTGGACTTCTTTAACTTGGATGCTAACCATGTAGATGTCGGGAGGCAAGACCAGGGGAAGATGGGCAGGCCCAAGTGGACCATTCATCCATTCATGTATCCCTCATCTATTCATCCATCATTCCATCCCTCCTTTTACCTACTCATCCATCCACCTCTCTAGCCATGTATTCATGTAGCTGTTCACTGGTGGCAATCAAAACCAGGCGTAGTTTCGATCTACAGAGCTCAGTGGGAGAGGCAGGACATAAACACTCACACATTAAAATGCAGGTCTATGGCAGCAGCTAAGGAGAAGTATGTGGTACCCAGAGATTGTTCCATTTGGGATTTGGCTTACTTAGGAATGGGGAATTAAATGGAGACCCGAAGGCTTTGAGGGAATTCTGCCCGGAGACTTCTTAGTAAAGATTGCCCAGAGTACCCCTAACAAATCTTCTCTCAGGGCTATTAGGCCACAGACTTTATATACATATATAAAATGGAAAAAATAAGAGTGACTTATAATATTCAGAGTCTGGTATTAGAGGCATCAATTCTTCCTTGGGCACAGACCTTATAGAGTAGTGGTTCTCAACCTTCTTAGGGCTGAGACCCTTTAATACAGTTCCTCATGCTGTGGAGACCCCCAACCATAAGATTATTTTGTTGCTACTCCATAACTCTAATTTTGCTACTGTTATGAACCATAGTGTAAATATCTGATATGTACGATATCTGATATATGACTCCCAAAGGGGTCATGACCCACAGGTTGAGAACCACTATTGTAGAGGCTAGCCATTTAGCATCTGGAAGGGAAGGTGTGAGGAAGTCTCATCCTTGGGAAGAGCAGCATCCTATACACTACCAGGAGGTCTCTAAGGGCTTGGGAACACAGTGCACACCCTGCAGTCCAATGCTTCAGTGTTGCCTGACTGGCCCGGAAAGCTGCCCCTTCTTTCCTGGGAGTTCAGTGTCTCTGTAAACTCAGGAGACCAGACAGCTGTGGAAACCTATCGCCTCTCTTTCCACTCTCGCTTGCATCAGTCACAAATCCGAGGCAGCCCCTGGGTTTCACGGTTTGATGGCCTCGTAATTGTTATTGGAACTTGCCTTGGATGGATTTACGGTAATGAACTCACCTAACAGCAAAGCCACCACGTGAGTCTTTGCAGCAGGATCTTTCTTGAGTGAAGATATTAGAAAACCACTCTGTTAAAGGAAAAGCAATACCCACTTGTGACTTTAAGTTTAGGACAAACACTGTTTGGGATTTGCTGTTGGCCTCTAACTTTAAATGCTACATTGGCCTGTTGCTGGCCTACAAGGATTTTGGCCAAGGCTTTGTTTATTTTGGCATCAAACATATGTATCACAAGCAGTTTGTGTATCTCTGGGCATGTGTGTATGAGCCTGTATATGTTATAAACTCCAGAACTTTTGAACACAAGGTTTCATGCTCTTTTAACAGATTCTTCTGGCCCAGAGTACTGGTAACTGGCAGGCAGGGCAGCCATGTGCATTAACGAATTGCTTTCAAGCCACCCCGCCCATTACAGCCACTCTTTGGCTTGGTCAAACTTGGCGTTCAGTTCTCTGGCCTCCCTGGATTCCTGTCCTATTGAGTTATGGGTAAGGGAGGTGGCTCCTGCCCAGGAAAGGGGGCTCTAGGGACAGTGGGTGCTTTCTGTGGCACCCCCATCTTTAGGCAAAGCCTCAAGAAAGCTTAGGATAGGGAGTTTGCTTCTAGCAGGGCAGGAAGGCTCCATGTTTTTGTGGCTTGGCATTAAGCAAACAACTGCTTTTTTGTTCTCTCCCCAAATGATTTGCCCAAACAAAAGGCAGCTGTCACGGGGAGAAAAGCACAATTTTTCCAGAGTTTGCCCCTTTCAGAGCCCCATCACACAGCATGCTTTCTGACTGTGCATTTTCACAACTCAGGGTCCGATTTCCTGCCTAGAAGGCAGGGCTTGCTGCTTTGGGAGGTAAAAGCCACCTTTTGTCTCTCTTGAGAGTGTCCTTAACAAGGCACCATCAGAGCTAAAGGAAAAGTTTACAGGCTAGCACCTGCCCTCTCCCAAATCCCGGGGGGATTCTCACCCTGTACGCCATGAGCCCAGCAATTGTCCTGGCATTGCCCTGAACTCTGAAGTTGGCTCCCCCCAAACTTCCATCTCTTTAGAAAGTTTAGTAGTCAGATTTTCTGTGTAACAAAGGATTGTTGCTGAACTGAATGTCATCTTTTAGAAAAGACATGGCTTATCAGTTTGTATCTTATTAAAATATGGTAAAATATGCTAAACAATAAAATTAAATGATATGGAATTTAATCCTCCTTGGAAGCTTGTCAGGATTAGGCCATGTCCTTATCTAAGGAGCACACTCGCCACCATCTGCAGGCTTGGGTCAAATGTCAGCTTCCGGGTTGGGGATGGCATGCCACCTGGCCTGGGCTGGTACCCAGCCCTGCAACACTGGGGCTGCCTGTCTGCCCTCTGGCAGTCTCCTCAGGGCTCACACACCCCAGGGTCTCATGTTTGCAGTTTGGATTCTGAATGCATTTCAGAATTTCAGAAGAGTTGCAACAAGGGTACAGTGGCCTCCTCTGTACCAGCGGTTCTCAACACTTCCAGGCATTTGTAGGCATTTTCCTTCATAATTGTCTTCTGAGATGAAATTTCAACATCAGACATACCGAATACCTGCTATAACTTCTAGGTATAGTTGAACTTTATAGGCAAATTGGGCAAGAATTTTCCGCTCCCAGAGCGGTTTTCAGTCCCTGGAGAGTGTGATGGTACTCCTAGAGAATGCTGTGTTTCCTTTATACACAATTACCACAGCTGCTGGATTTTCCTCTCTCAATGTATATGTGTATAGAACTCATATATATACACATATTAATGTAAATTCATAAGTATATGCATTGTATATATAACATCCATACATATCTATAATTATTCTGAACCATTTGGGAAAAAAATACAATGCTTTTTTATCCTTTAATACTTTTTTAAAAAGTATTTCCTATACAATTCTTCTTACAAAAATATTTTAAAATTTCAAATACTACATGGTTGTAGGTTTCTCAAGATCAGGAAGTTATGTTTTAAGCATCTTTGAAGACTGAATATCAGAAGAGAGTCTAACATATAGTATAAGCTACTATCAAAGAATAAAGTGCAAAATAATATTGCATATGTCATGCACTTGTTATGTTTTATTTCCACATAAGATATATATGTATACATACACAGTGCACTGTGCATAATAATACAAAATAAGTTGTCACTGGCAAGTCAACGAAAATTTGCAGGTTGGCTATATGTGACTCAATCATAAATTGTTTTCTTCTCATTTTTAGTAGATTAAAAAGAATTGAGTAGAAAATGTGTAGACCTTGGAGATTGCTTCAAAAATAGTAAAAAACAAGAAAAATAAAAGCCAAGTGACTAGGAACTTGATGCTATTTTTGTGAACAGAAAATATCTTTGCTCATCTTTCCGGTGTGTTGGTCACAGTTTGCCACTCTGGTCTGCCTGTCTATGATGTTTGCTAAGAGACAGGAAGATGTTTTAACGAAAGCATTTTTTTTTCTTTTGGGATTTGATCACAAATATGCATTGGTAACCTTCCCTTTGACAAGTAAACATTAGAACCTTGTGATTTTTGTATTCCTTATTTTCTATGTGCTAAAAACTAAGTTAACTAACCCCCATTTTTACTTGGTTTCTTAATTGAAAAATGATTGCCACATTCCCTGAGAAGCTTCACAAGTCACTAGTTAATATGTATATGTTTGGGACGGATTTTTTTTGTGGGTTTCAGAATAACAGATATAAATGAAGATTCCAGGAACTAGAATGACCTGAATTGGACCCCTCCAGGGACTGGAGAGCATGTGTATGAATATGCTCAGTATGAATAAATTCCCATTCCAAAAGACTGGTGATGTGTATGTTTATGTTAATTGACTTTCTGATAAAGAATTTTGCTCAAGTAAATTCACCACCAACAGCAGAATGCCTTTTGATTGTCCTGAACATACAGGAAGGAAAACTGCTGGGCGTTCTGAACATTATTTCAACCTTTTCTTGACCTTCTTGTAGATGGTCAGACCCTGTTGTGCCCCTGTTAAGACTGTTTGTCTCCCCCACTGGCTTGGGAAGTAGCCCCTCACCAGGATATCCCAGGCGTCATGGTCCATGGGAGGCTGCTGGAATATGGAGGGGAGCGACTGAGAAGAGGGCTGTGGGAGTTGGTGGATGGAGTGGAAAAGACTGCTAGCAATTAATTTTGTCTAGATCACAGTGTTCACAATTGGTTTCCACGCTTAGTGCTGACAAGGGACAATTCACGGGAGGGCTGGAGCAAGTGACAGTTACAAGGCCTGGCCCCACTGAATCCAAGGCTGTGAGGGACACCAGGGTAACGCTTCATCCCGCAGCTGAGCGCATGCCTAAAGACCCTGGGAAGGAAGGGGTATGTTAAAGTCTCAGGGCAAGTTAGAGGCACAACTAAGATCCACGCTCAGCTTCTACTTTGAGAAGTAGGATCCTTTTGTGTTTACTGCTTTATTGGGAAGTTTGAGGATTAATGGGACAAGACTATGTTTTGTTTCTACTTCTTCAAAAGAATCGTTTGCATAAATTTAAATATTTTACATGCCATTATTTGAGATGATCAAAGGATCCAATTAAGAATAACATTAATCTCGCGAGGCTAAGACGCAGAATAGGTGTCTTCCTCCATTTCTCATTTTCACACTTTTCAGATGGGGAAACACAGGGTCTGGCTAAAGGTGATGTTGTCACTGCATGCTCTCCTTGAGGTTCTGCAGAGCTATGGCGAGAACTGATTTCCTAAGTCAGACATCCGCCTGAGAAGCTTCTGTTAAACCGCTCCTCAATGGTGAGCAGGCAGCCTGAGCAGGGGAGCTTGATTTTTACCTTCCTCTTAGGCTTCCAAGGCCTGCTAGTGCTGCGCTCTGGTTTCCCTTCATTCCCTACAAATAGGATAACAATGATGCCCCCCACCCTAGACTTTTTGGATCATCTCCATTGAGATCCATCTGTCCCCTTTGTCCAGCTCCGTAGTAGTTCCATCCCTCTGCTTTGGCAACATGGCTTCCCATAGATTCAGTATAAAAGTCTGTACCAATGAGAGAGGTAGGTGACGTGTTAATCTCTTAATGCAATGCTGTAACTAACTTACTTTATACACACATGGCTTTAAAACTGACCCCTTCCATGTGGCAAGCTTAAATTTCTTAAATTTAATCAAATATAGAAGATATAGCAAAAAAGGATAAGATCCAAGGTAGTCAGATTAATCATCATCATCATCAACAACAACATAATATTTTTCCATTTGAGGAAAAATGACTGTGTAGAGCAGTCATTTATGGGTAGATACAATTATCTAGAGAGAAAACGTCTGAAGCGTGAGGGTCTAGTCATTGTTAGGGCTGCTTTGCCTAAAGTGAGTGGCAACAGCCAGGGGGATGAGAGGCCAAAGCACTAGGCAAAAGCTATACAACAGGTCACATCAAGAGTGATTATCGGGGCTGGAGATGGCTCAGAGGTTAAGAGCACTGGTTGCTCTTTCAGAGGTCCTGAGTTCAATTCCCAGCAACCACATGGTGTCTCACAACTATCTGTAATGAGATCTGGCTCCCTCTTCTGCATGCAGGCAGAACATTGTATACATAATAAATAAATAAATAAATAATTTTTTTTTTTTTAAAAAAGAATGATTATGGTTCCTGGCTGGACAATTTCTTAGCACAATAAGGCCTAAACCAGCAGAGTTCTAGGGACGAAAAGCAAATGCTATAGAAGCAGGGGCCGGATGAAATTCTGGATGAGTGTTTGCTTCTCGGCTTTGACCAGCAGTAGGTGTTCTCTAGCTGTGTAAGGAGTGATGCTAACTTGGGAAACTGTTTCACAGTTGTGCTGCCTCCTGTGGGACTCACGATGGGTGAGCCTCCAGGATCTGCTGGCTTTTTACGTGGGTGCTGAGAATCTGAATTCTGACCCTCAAGTTTGTATAGCAGGCAGCTTACTCCCTGAGGAGCCATTTAGCCAACCTGGAGACCAGTGGTTTTGGCTTTTAAAATGTGTTCTGACTTCGTTGATACCATAATATAATTACATGACTCTCCCCTTCCCTTTCCTCCCTCCAATCTCTCACATGCACCCCAAATTGCTATCACTCAAACAGCCTCTTTTTCTTTAATTGTTGTTACATAGATATATATCAAATATATCCCTAAATATACATGAATATGCCCCTCATCAATAAATCCATTTTTAAGTGACAAGTTTTAAAAGCATTTCAAGATATTCCATCTCATCAGACCCAGAATCTCTTTAAAGACACTGATATAAATACATTGAGGACAATGGAAAATGATGTCATCTCCTTTAATGGCTCACACACATAGTCCCGCAATACAGGTATTTTCCTTAATGTAAATCGGAAAGATGATACTGTGGTGTTTCAGTATAGAAGCCTTCTTCTGGGTTTTAGTGTTTGGGCCATTGGGCCAGGCTGAGCTCTGACTCCATTTTGGTTCTGGAGAATATAAGGTTAACAGTGAGGGACAGAGAGAATGGGCCTCTGCTTGAGGGAACTACCTTGGATGGATCTCAAAGGACCAGTCTCAGCAGATGGCAGGTGTTGCTTCTGCTGGGACAAGGAGCTTCCATAGAGCTTCAAATCCTCTCAAAGGGGAACATTTTTTACGTCCCCACCTTTCCAGATCGATACTCCAGCTGTCAGGTAGGAGACGGGACGTGTGGAAAATTAAAGCTGTTTTGTTATTTAGCAGGATCAGGTCCTGATTCTGACTTTTAGCTACTTCAGCTGAGAAGAATAAGATCTCCCCAAGAGATAAGATGTTCTTTTTAGAGACTCTGGACAGTCTCTCACCTCTGAGCATGCCTTGAGCCAGGAATTCCAAGCCCAGAGCACTTCTTTCTCTTTTAACTCCCCATAAAACTGGGACTTAACTTTGTGACCTTGGGTTTTGAAAAGCAGGGAAGTGAACACCTCCCCGAGCATGCTTGCCAGAGTGGCCCACAGAAACAGCAGAACAGCAGCCAAGCCTCCTGGGCACGCATTCACTGGAGGGGCAGGGAGCCCTATGGACCAGAGCCATAAGGGGGCATAATAGCCCTGACTTCTCACCCAGCAAGGCCCACTGTGAACAGTTGCAATGAGATTGAATGAGCTAATCTGCAGGACACACATAAACAGGAAGTCCTTAAACATCAGAAAAATTCACACAAACTCTGATGTTTGCCCTTTATTAGAAAGTCCAATAATTTGAGCTGGCAGACCTATTCCAATAATTTGAGCAGCGATCGTAAAGTGTTGTGTGACAATCGCCAATTTAAGTGGTCCTCTGCTTTCCTATCTGCCTCAACGCTGGGCCTGCCTATTTGGTTTTCACCACCTTTTGGCTTTCCACTGTTGGCCTTGAGTTCATGACCCCTGCTATAATCCCTTACTCGACCTTTGTCAGGGCCAAAGCCGGGTAGACCATGGAAATGATTGGAATAACTACCTTTGAAAGAGAGACTCCTATATCCATGCTCCCAACCAGCCACGTCTTCCTAAAGTGAATCTTTTCCAAGCTCTACAGCCAGTAGGGAGGCTTACCTGGCTCCAGAATAAGTAAGCAATTCAATAATTAACAGGAGAGCAAGGCGACCACTCTAGGACAAAAGCTTTGCAAGCCTTTAGGCTTGACTGGGCACCCGCTTTCCCAGAGAATGTCACAGTCTGCAGTAAATCACTTTAGGATCCAGTAGCCCGGAGTCCTCTAGCTCTGCTGTGACTTCTTCTCACCCCAAAACTCATCTTTGTTTTACTTTCTTTGGTTTGACCCAGATAAACACTAAAGAAAAGGCCCAAATGTTGTCTTCCAAGACAACACATACATTTTTGTGGTGACCGATTGTTTCACATGATAGCCTCTCATTCTTGGATAGTTCTTCCCTTAAAGGGGAGCCTCCTTCTCAGGAGTGTGGGCCCAAGTCCTCATCTCCTTTCTGAAACAGAGTGTACTGGGAGTGATAGTATGGGACCTTCAAGCCCAGGTCATCGGAGACCCTACGGCTTCATCTTTGCTCTTTCTCTTGGACTGACCGCTTCAGTGGAAGTCACACACTGGGTTCTGAGGACACCCGAACCACATATGAAGAAGAACTGCGGTCTCCTGGCAACAGCCAGCTCCATGCCAGCAGCTTGTCTTGGGAAGGGATCGTCTGCTGCCAGTAAAGCTTTGGCTAGCTGCAGCCCTGGCCCACGTGTAATATTAGCTAAAACTCGTGGAAGACCCTAAACAAAGCCTTTCCAAATTCCTGATGCTCACACATTCTGTGAGATGATACATAGTCACTGCTGTTTAATGCCCCTGAACCTTGGGCTAATTTATTATACAGCTATGTTGCTGGAGTTGTTAGGGTCAAAACCTGGGACCTGAGAGACTCAATAGCATAGACTCAACTACCTGCCCTAGTCCGCTAAGTAAAGAGACAAATAATACTGAAAAGCAGAAGAAGATTTATTTAGTGTGGCTACAATGTAAAGAAACAATAAAGAGATGTAGTGATCACCAAATCCATCTTCCGGTGCTACGTAAAGTTTGGGTTTAAATCAAGCAAAGGGTATGTATAATTTAGCAGTCCCGGTCAAGGGTGGTCCTGCCCATCACTGTCTCATTGTCTCACTCCTGTCTCTCCTGCAATGTGCCCTGACAACTTTTCAGAACTGTATGGGGCTCCTCCTCAAGCTGGTACAAGCCCCTCCTCTGCTTTGTATCAGGATTCAATCCCACTCCCCACAGCACCCCGAGACTCATCGGAAGATTCCAGTTTCTTGGGTACCCTGTTGGCCAAAGGGAAGGTCTCTTAGCTGCTGTCAGGGAAGTTAGGATAACTAGTGCAGTGACCAGGTGACAATACTGCCGTTTACACTGCCCTAACTACTACTCAAGCCAGTCAAGAGAGTTATGAGACAGAGGAGAGGGAAATCTGACTGAGTGGGGGAGACACTCTGGGAATTCGATGGCCCCACTGTGTGATCTGGATGTTGACCTCATTAGAGTTATAAACATCAGGACTTATAAAGCAATCTCTTTTCATTTTCTCCTCAGGACACCTAGAGCAGACATTGTTTCCTCCTAATTGGAAGATGAAAAATGCAGGCAATTCCAGCCGCATATGTGATAAATCCAGGATTAGAACTGTGTCCCTCTGATTCCACATCTGCATTATAGCCACATCTCTGCAAAGTGATGCCATTTCTGTTAGAGGATTCAGTTCAGTTCCACTCAGCATATCTAGTGGTAAGAGACAGCAGTTACAGGGTACTCGGCACGTGGAAAAGCACACACTAGCGGGGAGGTATTACTGTCACTGTGCTTACCATAGGCCAAGTCCCTTCCTTCCAGGGACCAAGCTCTGGCTGCAGGATGGAGCACATCTCACTGAGAGATCTGCTTTGACGACTTCCTCAAAAAAGGCAGCTGCTCTGATGAGAGAGAGAGAGACAGAGACAGAGACAGAGACAGAGAGACAGAGAAGAAAGAGAAGAATGAAGGAAGGAAGGAAAGGAAGGAGGAAGGGAGGAAGGAGGAAGGATTCCTGATTGAAGTTTGGGTAGATGAGGGGAACTAAGGCCAGAGGCGGAATCCAAGGCTGCTTACTGGTCATTTCTGCCTCTTCTCCAGCAGATAGGTGAAGTTTACCACCTTTGGTCAATCATGGCCAAGGTTTGCACACACAGGTTGATTGCTCAAGGGGGAAAACTTATTATAAACATCCCATCCTTTAGTTTAAGACTACAGTAGAGCCCTCTTATCTGAGGAAATGTGCTCAGTCCATGACCATGACTTTCGGCAGACATCTGAAATCACAGAGTATCCAATGCAACGTGTATTTTTTTTTACTATATACCTATGTTAAGTTTAACTTTTAAAGTATCCATAGTAAAAGATTAACAACATAAATAAGAATAAAATAAAATTAAAATAGCAATATGCTTTAGTAAAAGTTATTTAAAACATGAAATGTTCATTTTTGTAAATTTCCATTTAATATCCTCTCTCCTTGGTTGACCACTAGTTGCTGAGACTGCAGAGCGATGCTATGGTTAAGGGTGGGGATGAGAAGGTGCTGCACTATTGTCCTGTTGCCTTGGATTTGATGTGTCTTAGATGTGTGAGAATGTGCCATGACATCTTGGGAGAAAAACACTCTGGATGAGATCCTTCTGTGGAAATGACATAGGAAAGGGATCTATTAAACCACTTCCCAGAGTTCATAGGGCAGAGAGAGGGTATCACTGGGTTAGAAGGAGACCTTCTAACAGTGGCCCAGAGAGGGAAGATAAGGACCTTGCTACTAGTGAATGGCTTCTATGATGCCAGGTGCCCCCTTGAGGGTACCCAGAAATAGCCCCTGGTAAGGTCTGAGAAAGGCTCCAGGCAGGGTGCTGTACAAACACTTGTTCTGTCTGATTCCACTTCTCATGTGTGTGTGTGTGTGTGTGTGTGTGTGTGTGTGTGTGTGTGTGTGTGT
>CABHPH010135251.1:11716-35393 GCA_902168325.1 Peromyscus nudipes
TGTGTGTGTGTGTGTGTGTGTGTGTGTGTGTGTGTGTGTGTGTGTGTTTTAAATCACCAAATTCCTGTCGGTTCTTTGTATGAAACACCCATTAAACCTAGCTGATTCTCCAAGACAAAGAAAACACCATGGTAGGGGACACTGGCCAAAAAGAAGTCCATGACCCTGTCTTGCTGGGCGCTGGTATGTGTAAGGCAACAAATACATGCTATCAAGTGTCCTGCTACAGCTCCCTAACAGAGAAGATTTCAACAGTCACTTTGGAGAGGAAATAGACTGAGAAATTTCCCCCAAACAATTATGGAGTGCCCACAAAGACAGATAATCGAATTCCTTTCCCTAATCAGAAAGGAAGGGCTGGGGTAAGGGGTACAGAAGGAAGGAGGGTAAGCTGCTTGGTGAGCAGGGAGCTCACCATTATCTTTTAGGAGGCACAGAGGAGAACTGCTGGACCTTTGGTTTACCCTTGTAAATACACAAGGCAGCAAGATTTCTCTCCGAGAACACATCACCTCCTCCCTCAGGTCTCTCACTTAAGGCAAGGGCACAGATGCTTCGGATCCCATACAAGCCTTCTGGTGGCTGACACATCCTTAGGCTCTGGGCCCACCTGTGCCACTCCCTGGGCTCGGAAGGTGAATCTGGGTGCCCAGCCTTGCAGCTAGGGCCTACACAGATGCTGCAGAGCCTACGCCCTCCATCAGAGCTACATTGCCAGGGCTTCTTTCTACACGGCCAGAGTTTCTTCTGAGTCTTTGTCTTCCAACATCACATGGAGGCCAAGACTTAGGAAAGGGAAATGTGATCTCTAGTGAACTGCAATATTTTGCTTTCTCTAATCCTATTCAGGTGGCGACTGTAGCAAAAAGGAAAAGCAGGCCAACATGCGGGGTGGATAAAAACCCCTCATTATTACTCTCATGAATTGAATTTGTGGCCCAGGGATGCATTATTAATGGGTCTCCTGTTCCACCCAGGCTTGGAGATGGGGCCTATGTGAAATTGGAAGGGTGGCCAGGAGAGGGTCACTCCCTGGAGTGGCTGGGTCCAGGGAGCTGCTGCCTCCCAGCCTGGCCCCATCACAGCTGGCCTGGAGCCGGGTGGGCCCTGCAGGACTGCCCACTCTGCACCTGTGATGTGGCTCCTCTGCTCACAGGCCTGTGCTCCAGGTGATTTATTCTCCATCAGAGCCTCCCTGAGGCTGGATGTGGGGAGAGAGTGTGCTGAGAGGGTGTGGGGGGACCACGCTCTACCTTCCCCGGGGAGGAGGTAGAAAACATCGTCTTGCATGAATAATACGTCTTCTCCTTT
This sequence comes from Peromyscus nudipes, assembly GCA_902168325.1. Taxonomy (NCBI): domain Eukaryota; kingdom Metazoa; phylum Chordata; class Mammalia; order Rodentia; family Cricetidae; genus Peromyscus; species Peromyscus nudipes. The sequence goes on from CABHPH010135251.1 coordinate 13,028, forward strand.
GCTCTTCTGAGAGCTTGGAGCACCTAGCAAACAGGATGTTCTTCACCCCCAACAAACCCTTGAGGTTGAATCTGGTTTTGATCCCCCCTCCCATTTTTTATTAATAGACAAGGAAATGACAGCCCAGAGCAATGAGTCTGTGAGTGAGCTGGCTGCAGCCAGAGCTGCGTTGTCTAGCAGGAAACAGGCAGAAAAGAGCTGGATTGGAAAGGGTCTCTCATGGAGGCAGGACTCTTGGGCTGACCCCATGCTCACTGACTGACACAGGCTCAGGAAAGAGGCACCAACGGTTAAAAAATGGTGACATAAACAATGTCTTGTCCTGGAGGCTAGAAACCTCTGTGAAGTTATGTCTGTTTCAATCAACAGGGGTTCTCTTCTGAGTTGATGCCACAGGGGCTTGGGGAAATGTCACTGCCGGGCTACCCATGCAGTTTCAAGGCAGAGAATGTTTTCTCCTTCCAGACTGCAGTCCTGCCAACCTCCAAAAATGTCAGCAATGATCCCTGACTTCCCGCCAACTGGAGGCAGTGGGAAGAGAGAGCCAGGCCTTGGAGTTCTGCGTTTCTACATGGTGGGAGGCGTGCCACCCAGTGACAGTTGAGGCCCTGGACCACTTTCACCTTCACATTTCCAGAGACTATTTCCAATCTGTCTCTCATCTTCCTCCACCACACAACAGCACGATCTTTTTGTAAAAAGCGTGATCTGGGGTTGAGGGTGTAGCTCAATGGTAGAGGGCTTGCTTAGCAAATTGAAGGTTCTATGTTTACTATATAAGACCAAAACCAAAACCAACCAACCAACCAACCAAACAAAACCCCAAAACCACTACCCACAACAACAACAAAACAAAAGTGAAAACGTACCGACTGACAAGCAGCTACCAACACTGACCATGCCAGACGGGTGCTGAAAACACACAACAGCCTCTGGCTCTCGAATGAGAGTCAAGGGCTTTAGCCAGCACGGCAGGCCTTCCTCTGTTCTGCCAGGCAGAAGGCCCTGCTGGCTTTTCACCTCATGCTCTCACTCCATCCATTTGTTCAGACAGGAAATTGAAATTTATTGAGTACTTATTATTTCCTAGCTATTTTAAAAAAACTTCTTAAGATTACAATATAATTTGTTGCGGAATATTAGTTGAAGATGTGTTACATTTGTTTGTGCTGTGGAACATTTGTTTAATAATGCCAAGATGTGTTTCACTCTTTTATGTTCCATTTGTTTAACTTTGTGAAGCGGTGTTGCTTTGCCTGTCTAAAACACCTGATTGGTCTAATAAAGAGCTGAACGGCCAATAGCTAGGCAGGAGAGTGGGATAGGTGGGGCTGCCAGGCAGAGAGAATAAATAGAAGGAGAAAAAAATATTGGGGAGAAAAAGAAGGACTCCAGGGGCTAGCCACCCAGCTACACAGCAAGCCATGGAGTAAGAAGGAAAGAAAGATGTACAAAATAGAGAAAGGTAAAAGCTCAGAGGCAAAAGGTAGATGGGATAATTTAAGAAAAGCTGGCTAGAAATAAGCCAGCTAAGACCAGGAACTCATAAGTAAGAATATATCTCCATGTATTTATTTGGGAGTTGGGTGGTGGGCCCCCTAAAAAAGCAAAGAGTAAAAAAAAAAAACTACAATAATTATATCATTTCCCCTTTCTCTTCCCTCCCTTCAACCTCCAACCTGCCCCTAATAAACCCTTTTGCTCTCTTCCAAATCTACTGCCCTTTGTTCATTAATGTTATTGTATGCATATATGTACGTGTATATACATATACATTCCTATTATACCTCATCAGTCTATATAATGTTACTTATATGTATGTTTTCAGGGCTGACCATTTAGTATTGGACAGCCAGTTGGTATGCTCTTCCTCTGGGGAGACTATTTCTCTAGAAATCTCAGCTCTCCTCAGTTGCCTGTAGTTCTTTGTGTAGGGTTGAGGCCTCATGGACTTTTCCCCATTCACTTGGTGTGTCCATTGGTGGTGTCTTTGTTTGGCTCATGTTTGGGGTGTGGGGTGTCATGTTGGTGAGATTCTATGGGTGTAGCTTCTGACATTACTAGGAGACACAATCTCACAGAAAAATGCCCAGTCTTTGGCTCTGACAATTTCCACGCCCCTCTTCCACAATATTCCCGGAGCCTTAGGTTCCCAGATAATTTGACAAGTGCTCAGAAGTTACCATAGCAACAGTGCCCAAAGCAGGAGGAGCTGGACCAGGACTTATAGAATCTTCTATGCTTAGAATTCTTTCTACCAGTTCTGTCCTTCTTGCCCATGACCAGATCATCTCACGCCTTCATTTCCCTCAATGCCATTCTTGAGTGCCCTGAGAGTACACAGTGCCATAGTTGAGTATGAATGTTTCTGGGTGTCAGATGTGCAGTTTCCATGGCAGGGACTGTTGTTCCTGGCACCTAGCATAGGGCTCAGCTATGGTCACAACCACTAAAAGTGTTGTGTTGACTTTGGCCAATGAGGTTTGAGAAAATGTTTGTTTGGGGCTTTGGGTAGCAAATGCTCTAGAAGGAGTCATGCCCATCTTTCTTGGGGTGACCTGTCTAAAAGCAATAACTGGACCTGCAGCCATCTCTGTGTAAGATGGTGTAGTGTTAGAGAGAAGCCAGTAACAAAGCTGCAGGGCAGAGAGAAGGCAGAAACCCCAGGGAGCACCCTCACTCTGCCCTTGAAGTGATGTGCGGGTGGATTTCTCAGGGCTTCAGACAGCCCGAGTCAAGCTCTTCTCTTTCCTCCCTTTTCTTTCTCCAAATCTTCCTAGTGGATTAGGAACTCAGAACTTTTTTTGTTGGACTGATGCTCTGGGGCCCGCACCTGGCTCCCATCAGCAGCATCTGGTATTAATTGTCTTATCTGTCGTCATAAAGTATGGGCTTTGTAAGGGTAGGGAATCTGTTTTGTTCAAAATTGTCAGATTGCTCCCCTCTCCCCAGAGAGTCCTTGATCCCTGTTACAAAGCAATGCACCCCATGAATATTTGTTGGACTGAAGTCATCGACTGCTCCGCCCGCTTCTGTTATCCCGTCTTGTCACCTCTCTTTGTACCACCAGTTTTATTCTGCTCTGTCCTTCTCACAGTGTTTCCCACTGGAAATCACACTTTGCCTAATCTGAGTCAGAGCTCCTGGGCCTCCCCCCCTCCCGTCTCTGCAATCCCACACAGCTCTCAGAATTTTTAGGTCTCATGGGAGTCCTCCAGGAACCTCCCAGTGCACCAGCCTGCTGAAGCCTTGACTAGCACTAGCGTGCCCCTAAATTCATACACTTACGCTTTCTGCTCATGCCGACCACTGTTGCTTGCCCCCAGGTCCTGGGGGGTGGCTCTGAGCTCCCTCCCTGTTCTGTGCGGTGCCAGCTGTATCGACAGACGTAGTGATTAATGTATGAGAATACAAAGGTATTCTCTCTCTGCAAATCACAAACCCACAGATTACTTTGATGAAGTCAAGCCTCTCAAGGGCTATTTTGATGTGGGTGGAACTAACATTTTAAAATTCTTGGGGGGAGGCAGTAAGTTTTAGAAGTGACACCCCACGCCGACATTGTGCAGCCATGAGGTGTTTTGATGTTATCAGTGGGTAGTAATAGAGCGCAGCTTCCTTTCCCGGGTCTATCAGACATTACTGTGTTGTAACTTCTGCTATTAGGTGGGCCTGCAAAGAATTGAGAGCACACAGCTGCTGTTTGCTGAGAGGGCCCTTGGCACCCTGTGTTCTGTCCTTTAGAAGGACAAAAGGCTCTACTATCTGCTTTTCACGCGGCCGTGGGACTGATACTCAAGCACGTGGCTCAGCCCTTTAAATTATTCACACCAAGTCCAACAAACAGCCAACGAGGGAGAGGTAAATACCGGGCCCGTGCAGCCGCTTTTCTTCACGGCCACTTTGAGCCGAGCCACTCTTGTCTCAGTGATAGATTTCGACCCTGGTTATCACACAGTGTCTCCCAGAGACAACATTTGAAAGCCTTAAAACCAAGAAAAAGTGGCGGTTGGCTGAGAGTCAACAAATCTGTCCTCTGTGTTTCTTCGCATTTTACATCCCAGGGGCCTGGTGCCTCTGTGGGAACCTGATGATGTTTTCAAAGCAAAGAACCACTGTACACGTGTTGCTTTGTTCGGGCTCCGTGGGCATCTGAAGCCAGGGCTGTTCAGGGAGTGGTGAGGCAGGTATGTGCTCCTGTGTCAAGAGCATCTACCGCATGCGGAAGGTATGGCTTCAGTTTTAGTTTCTCGTTGGTGTCTAGTTGGTGTGCGCAGTGTTCAGTTTCACAAAGGCAGTTTCAAGTGTCCCATGTACTTGGACCATGTTTACACCTTCTTCCTCTCCTCCATCTTCCCCGTTCTTCTCTCCTAGTAGCCTCCCCACTCCCCTTGTCTTCCTTCTGCTTTCATAGCATGTGTATATAAATGGTCTTATATAGCTATATAAAATCTTAAGATGAGGGAAAACATGCTATCTTTGCATGTCTGAATTATTTCTCTTAATATGATGATCTCCAGTTTTCTCCATTTTCCAGCAAACTACATAATTCCATCCATCTTTATGGCTGGATAGAACTCCCCTGTGTAAATGTACCACATTTTCTTTATCTGTTCATCTGTTGATAGACACCTAGGTTGACACTACAGCTAGGCTGTTGTAAACAGTGCTGTGACCAACAGGTATGCAGGCTGAGCAGGTGTCTCTGTTGTATGCTGACTTAGTATCCTTAGGGAACATAACCAAAAATGGTATCGCTGGGTCACGTGATAGTTCTATTTAAATCTTGTTTTGTAGGAACCTTTGTACTGGCTTCCATAATGGCTGGACTAATTTATATTCCCATCAACAATGCATAACTGCTTCCTTTCCCTTACATCTTTGCCATCATTTGCTGTTATTTGTTTTCTTGATGGCAGCCATTCTGACTGGGGTGAGATAGAATTTCAATGTTTTAATTTGCATGTCCCTGATGGCTAGTGATGTTGAACACTTTTTCATGTCTCTCTGCCATTTGTACTTCATCTTTTGAGAATTGTTTTATTCACTCATTTATGATTCAATTAGCAGCTTTCTATTTGGGGCAGTGCTAGGGATTGGACCCAGGGTCTTGTGCATTTGAGGAAAGCATCTTGTCCCTGAGTGGTAACACTACTTACTCTAGATAAACCCTGCAGTTGAGCTGTGCCCCTACCTACTCTACATACTAATCCCTTGGCAGATGGACAGTTATCAAAGATTTCGACACACTCTGTAGGCTGTCTCTTCACCCCACTAATAGTTTCTTTTCCTGGGTAAAACCTTCATGTGATCGCAGATGTTAAATCCTGATACTAGAGTTCATTTCTGAACGTGTTTGTCTATATCAAGAATTGTAGTATTTCTTTGTGTTTTAACAGTTTCAGAGTTTTTGCACTTACTTTAAGGTCTCTGTTTCATTTTAGATTGATTTGACCTCCTATATCAGTACTTGATGACCTATAGACACACCCTGATGTAGTGGTGTGAAATGGTGTGCTGTCTGACCTGGAGAAAGATGTGTCTGACACAGTCAGACCCTCCAGGTTCCCACTGGACTAAACAAAAGAGGGGTAAAAAAACCCCTGTATTTATTTTAAAATAGAACTGTTTTTTGATAATAAAAAAACTAGTTCATGGTCATAAAAACATAGCAAAAGAGTAAACATTTCAATTCTGATCTCCAATTCCAGAGATCTACATGACTAAGAATTCTTGTAGACTTCCAGCTAAATATGCATATAGAAACTTGCGCTCTTTTATTTTTTTATTTTTATTTATTTATTTATTTATTTTTAAGACAGGGTCTCAGTCTACAACTCTGACTGTCCTGGAACTCACTATGTAGTCTAGGCTGGCCTCAAACTCACATGCCTCCCAAGTGCTGGGATTACAGGCATGTACCATTACACCTGGCTGAAACATGCATTTTTATGTGACAGGATCGTATTAAGCACTAATATACCCTAACTCATGTCATTACGCACCAATCTGCCTTGTTCTACTCCTTCTTGACTGCATAGTTCCACACTGTGCCTCTCTCTTGAAATGTACCTGCTGGACGAGGGTTGCATAAACATTTTCACTCATTCTTTTGTGTACTCCTTGAACCCAATGCTACTTAGGGAAGTGAGAGAAGATTCCTGTGAAAAGGTGGAGTCATGATAAGCTTTTGGGGAGACTAGCATGGAAAGCAATAAAGCTCCAAGTGTATCCAGAGTTTTGTCAGTGGGCTCAGGACACGTGTGTAAACTGTGTGGGCTCATCTTGAGTAACTACCTCGAATGAAGGAGTTGGGATTGCAACAGTTTTTACATGAGAACACATGACCAAAGTTAAACATTTAACTAGGCAATGATGTCAAGACACCCCCATGTGTAAGTTGTCTTGTTGGTGAAGGTTTATTTTGGTTCAGGGTTCGGGAGATACAGTTCATCTTGGCAGGAGGCATAGTGGTGGGCGTGGCATGCAGCTTGCGTGATGGGAGCTTACTGATGTATAAAGAAACAAGGAAGCAGTGAGGGGGACATTCTGCTCCCCCTCCCCACACATCAGCCCCCCCCTCCCCACACACATCAGACCCCCTCCCCCCACATTCAGTGGGACCCACACTCAGGGTGGATCTTTCTTGGTCAAGCCTTTCTGAGAAACACCCTCAGAGATAAAACCAGAAGCGTGTCTCCTGGATGACTCAACACTGACAATGAAGATGAGCCATCATACTGTGTCTGTCTAGGAATGAAAGACCTGGAGTAGGTGGGAGCCACCAAAGCATGGAGGGCGTCAGATTCTCCAGTAAGCTTGAGGGACACTCGGGAATAAGAAACACATTAAAGAAAGACGACTTCACAGGGCTCCTAACTGACTGATTTGGGAAGGAAGTCAGTGGGGGACACAGGCACTCAGCCATAAAATAAAGCCTAATGTCACACCTCAGAGTTCTCATAAATATATGCAGTCCCTAACAGCTGACTGTAGTTCTCATTTAGTGTGTGGGGAAACTATCGCTATGGTTTTCTATGTCATCCTAACACGGCTTTCTGAACTGCTAGTTTGTGGTGTGAAGAGGGTGGATCACAGTGACCTTTTCACATAGCAACCACAAGGTCACTGAAGGGGATTGGCTGTGTTTTCTTGGTGATTCATTGGAAACTTGGGGATACTGCCAAAGATGTGTTTCGGAACTGAGGTCTTCGGGGCACTGTCCTGTATGTGGTTACCCAGTTAGAGTTTCTTGTTCATCCAAGTCAATTCCTTCACCAAATTACAGAGACTTGTTTTTGCTTTTAGAGAGGAAAGAAAGGATGGGAAGACACAGTCCAAATATTTAGTTAGTCTCCAAAGCATGTGTTCTTCAAAGTACCTTCAAGTGTGAGGTTTCTTGAAATAAGAAACTGTCATCGTGGTCTGCGTGTTCCCTCTGCCTGGGGTCTCACACAGGAACCATCCACTTCAACAGCACATGGAGATTTACAGGAAAGAATAAGGGCTGCTTCAGCTCCCCACTTGTCCAGAATGGCTTCTCTGGGCCTCACTTCCCAGTGAAACAAGAGGTGATGAACATGATGCTCCTAAACTCTTTACTTAAAGACTGCTATCCAAGGCTCTCCATGTAGCTTTTGGGAAACTCATGAGATTTAGCTATGGAAACCCACAGGTGAGGGACTTGGTTAAATTCGTTGACCTTTTCCATAGGTGAAACCATGACTGATGTTGGTACCGGTGACGGTGCTTTTGAAGGGTTCTGGGTGAACTAGGCTGGGGGACATGGAGAAGAATGGGGTAGGGGGTATCTGACCTTACTTATGTGGACAAACTCCTTCCACCTGTCAACAGCCCTAGCTCCTGGGAGATCACAGTAGTTCTTCAGTCCGTTTCTCCTTCACACTGTGCAGGTTTTCCCAACCTTCCCTCTCGACCCCTGGTCTTTCCCTAAACTGAGTTTGTTTGGTGGGCTCGGGGGTCTTCCTTGATAACCTTTCCCCTGCATAACCTGCCACTCTTTCTGGCTTCCCTTACCGCCTTGCCTCTTTTCCCTGAGGGAAACTTCTCTCAGGGGTTGGGTTGGAAGCAGCATCCCTGGAACTCATAGAACTCTGCATTTCCCCAATCGTGATAGCAATATTACCAGCTAGAATGGCAGGTGCCAGTTTACTTAAGGCACAGACAACAAAGTACTAATGTCAGTCTCCAAATGACAGTGACTTAAGATAAACGTTGATTTTTTTTTCATGTAATCTGAAGTTTGGAGATAGAGGTTCCAGAGCTGGAATGAGTATCTTTATGATCAACAGGGACCTTGGTTCTTAGAACCCCCAATCAGCCTTAGGGTTACCTCATGGTGGCAAAATGGCTGTTGGTATGCAAGCCATCATGCCCATGGAAGAGAGGAATTGTCTCCCAGGTGAGTCAGCTTCCTTTAAGAAGGATTTGTGTAAATTCTAACAAAAGATACCTATTTGATTGTCCTTAGCTGGTAAATGTAGGCTTTTAGCACCCTGAAAGATACTGGCTTCCCTTTATAACGAAGCTGCTAAATCAGCTCTATCATCTAACTTCAAGTTCATGTCTGCTTGCGAGCAGATAAATGTAGAAATGCATGCTGGGAGAAGGCTCAGTGGCTAGTGTGCTTGCTGAGTAAATATGATCACTGGAGTTTCGATTCCCAAAACCCATTCAAATACAGATAGCTGTGGCTGTTTCCCTGTAATTCTACCCTGGGAAGGCAGAGACAGGGGATCCCTGGAGTGAGACGACTAGTCAGACATGCTGTATCAGTGAGCTCTGGGTTTGGTTAGGAGACCCGATCTCAAGGGATAAGGTGGAGGAGTGAGCCTCCACATGCCCCTGCACACACATATGTGCCCACACACTTGCAGACACACTCACATTCGTGTGTACACACACATAGAGACGAACACATAAAAATAAGGAAAACAAAACAAAACTGTAACTAAAGTTTCAACAGCGCCGCGACACTCCATTGACAGGCCACAATGGGGAAATAAAATGACTGTCTTGAGGCATCCCTTAGACCAGGACCTCCCATTTCCCCAGAAGTCTGCAAGCATCCCGAAAGCAGACCAGGCTGTCATTCTCCAGTCGCCATGGCACTAACTGAGGCAGCCTCAGGGGTGCTGTCCCATGGTTGTTGTGCCCATCCGCAACGACACATTCACATTTCTCTCCCTTGTCTCCCTCCATGGTCTCCTTTACTTATTTTCAGTTTCCCTCCTGTTGCTGTCTCTCTGGTGCCTCTTTCTTTCTTGACCAGTCTTGGAGGTGGGTGAGCTAGAGGCTCCACCCACACTCAAGGCTGACAGCAGCAGATGCCGCTGAGAAGAGATTTAACAGCCACCTGCCCTCTTTAGATCCCTAGTGTTGTGATCAACACTATGACCAAAAGAGACATGAGGAGGAAAGAACCTGTTTCAGCTTACACTTCCAGGTAACACTCCATGGCTGAGGGAAATCAGGGCAGGAACCCAAGCATGATAGGAACCTTGAGGCAGGATCTGAAGCAGAAACCACAGAAGAGCACGGCTTACTGCTTTGCTACCTGCGGCTTGTTCAGTTTGCTCTGTTGTACTGTCCAGGACTACCTGCCCAGGGACAACACTGCCCACCATGGTCCGAGACCTTCCACATCAGCAATCAATCAAGAAAACGCCTCCATAGACTTGCCTATATGCCAGTCTAATGGATGCGTTTCATCATTTGAAGTTCCTCTTCCCAGACAATTCAAGCTCGTGTCAAGCTGACAGAGAACAAAACAAAAGAGAAATGGGCAACTAGTCCCTTCAGGGGCTTCGCACTGAAGTGAATTAAGCAGGAGAGTCACGGGATTTTCATTATCATGTTCTTTCCTCAGAACTTTGTTAAAACCACGTGCCCCTGGACAACTCCACATCTCAGCCCTCCACAGTCTGATCCAGGCCAGTGACACTCACCGCAGTGAGCCCGTGAAGGGACCGTCTGCATCCTCCCTCCGCTTCCCAGGAGAAGTGTGGACCCCACCTCCCATCCCCCAACTCTTCCCATTGACCCACCCTCAAGATCTAGATCTTCTTGGCAGTATGTTGAACCCGTCCAGATTTGTGGAGTCAACCCCCCTGAAGGGATGCTGGACCCTCATGAGGAGCCCTAGGATGCTGGTTCTGACTCTGCTTATCAAATTAAAGTTCTTTTCCATGTTGGAAGGAAGGGCACTGTTTGGAACACTTCCTCCGACATGATGCCGCCTCTGGAGCACCTGGGTAGTTGCTCATTCTTAACAGATATTAGACTGAGCTCACTCTCAGCTAACCAAGACTGTCCGGGCCTCATCAGGTTGCATCACAACCAGTGGCTCCAGAAAAGACATTTTTACTACTGGGAGCAGTGCTGTTGAGAAGCAGAGTATGTAAATCCCGGAGTGAGCTAGCACCCAATTTCCCGCTCCGTTCATTGTCCATCTGCTCTTTGCTTCTCTTTGCTGCTGATGCCCTTTCCATGGAGACCCCTTCGCAGCAGGATCCTGTACTCACCCATGTGTCCTCCATGTGAACATGCTGTCTGCTGTTTTGCTTCCCTCCCACCAAACCCAAAATTCTGTGAGCACCTTGAGCACAAGACAGCATTTTCCTTTCGGTCCCCAGCATGCAGCAGAGGACTTGCCTCCCCATATGTATGTCTTTGGCACTTTCTGTTTCTTTTTCTACATTGTTTCCACTTCTTTTCCCAGCTTTTCTCTAGTCTCATTCTGCTTCCTCAAGAGGAAGACTCCCAAAGGTGGCCTGGGAGAAGAGGAGCTATTATCTGTCACAACCACAGGGACTTTGCCCATCCCCGAACACAAGGCACCCTTCAGAATGATTAGGAATCGTGTTCTTGCTGGCCCTATCATCAGTCACAGCTGTCCTCTGGCATGCGTGTTCAACCCCAGGGCATCTCAGGAGCATGCTTCTCAGAGAGGCATTGGAAGCGTCATTTGGAGGCAGAGGAACACTGGCCAAAATGGTATTGAGACAGCAAAGAAAATGTGCCCACTGGTGATCCTTCCAGGAGACAGTCCCCATGGGCTACTGTACTTTTAGTTTCCACCTTAACAACATATTTGTAATCTTGTACTGTTTCAAAATGGGACTTTGGGGTTGTTTTGGGAAGTTCTTTCTCATTTCCAACTGTTCTGTTTTCTCTTCCTCTGATATATTAAAGCAAGTGACACTAGCATGGTTAGGGATTTCTTCTGTTGGCTGCGTTATAAAGAAGGCTCCTCCTTGGCAGAGGTAACTGCCAAGGCAGCCCCCCAGGGGCCGAGGGCTCTGTACTGTTGCACAGGGTCACAGTAACCTCTGACCTTCCCGTGATATGTCCCAGTGTGCCTCTGTGTAGAATCATTCTTCAGTCCTATCCTGAGGTCATGGTCCTGATAATGGTGCATAAGTAAACTGAGGGATAACTCCACAGCCAGGAAGTTCTGTCTGGGTTGAATGGCCTGCTTTTCCCACTGGGCCACAGTGTCCAGATGTGAGCTGTGCTTTAGGGTGGCCATAGACCCTATCTCCCCCATGAAGATTCCGTTGTGGGAACCGTTCACAGATGATGTCTACCCAACCTAGGACAGAAAGCCTGATCCTTCTTAAAGACATGCAAGCAGCTGAGACTCCATGCAAAGGCTCCCAAGAAAGCTGCTGAGGTCACAGACAGGACCACCTGAATGCAGCCCCAGCCCTTGCTCTCCTGTGTGCTTTCCTCTCCTCCAAGCCTCTCTCAGAAACCGGCCCCCTCCCCATCTTGCCCTCTGACTGACCAAAGCCCATTAATATCCATTGTCTTGGTCAAAAATATTGTGCAGTTACTCTCCTGTCCCAACCTGGACTGAAAAAGAACCTGGTTAATTAACATTGATTACAATCTACCAACCGCAAGTAAAAAAATCGATGGCTGGGGTCCCTAATTTGAATGCTCTGCTCTCTCCTTATCTCTGGTGAGAAAGAAAGACGAGACAGTCGGGGAAAGGGGAAGAGATGAGGGGATGGAGGATATTTTTTAAGTCATGCAATTTTCAGAGTCTCTGGTGAGGGACATTAGTGATGGGCCAGTCCTTAGATCTTGTGCACTCTCCTTCAGAATGGCCATTTTTCAGAGTGACGTCTAATTGCCGCAAATAGTCATTGTGCACATTTGGGCCTTGTTCCGAGCTCCCTTCTTTATTGAGAGAGGGAGAGCTGGTATTGATTCAGGACGGCCAGGGAGAATGCCGGCGAATATTAGTGAGGAGCGGAGAGAACACAGTACATAAACTTTTATGACACAGTGTCAAGCCGGATTGTGAAGACATAAATGAAAAGGACAACACGGTCTGTAATTACCACAAGCCCCCACCTTCCTTCTGCCGGGCAAGTAGTGGAGCTGGCCAGGGCAAATGGCAGAGGGGGATGAATTGCTCAACTCTCAGGAATGGTGGACTATGGCTGTTGCTCCTCATTGTTGAAAAAGAATATATGGGGCATTAAAAAGCCCTGTGTGGTTCTGAGGAGTGTGCACGAATTCCAGTGTTGGTTCTGGTACTTACCGCCAGCCAGACAGCATCAGGGACAGTCACTTGAGTTACCTGAACTGTAACTTCTCCTCCAAGACCTATGACAATGACTACTGAGGGATTATTGTTAGCATTAACTAAGATAGTAAGTGCGAACTCTTATTCCTTTAAAATTGCTGGACTCTTAATAATATTTTTATAATAGTCTTAATAGTAAACATCATAATCATGTGCTGCTGGTTTTGGGGGTTTTCCTGTTGTTGTTTGTCAGGTTGACACAAGCTACAGTCATCAGAGGGAGGGAGCCTCAGTTGAGCAAATGCTTCTGTAAGGTCAGGCTCCAGGCAAGCCTGTAGGGCATTTTCTTAATTAATCACTCATGGGGGAGGCCCCAGTCCATTGTAGGTGGTACCCTGAGCTGGTGGTTCTGAGTTCTATAAGAAAGCAGGCTGAGAAAGCTATGAGAAGCAAGCCAGTGAGCAGCACTCTCCGTGGCCTCTGTATTAGCTCCTGCCTCCAGGTTCCTGTCTTGTTAGAGTTCCGTCTTGACTTCTTTGGGGGATGAACAGTTATGTGGCAGTGGAAGCCAAACAAATATTTTCCCTCCCAACTTGCTTTTGATCATGGTGTTTCATCACAGCAATAGAAACCCTAATAAGTAGAAGTCATTATTCATCCTCCCATGAACATTAATGAAGTGTTTGCTCCGTGGCAGCACAATTCTAGGGGCCAGGGTACTGCAGAGCCCCAGCACTGTGAGTCTTAGAGCTCAGTGGGGGAGCACATTGATGTGGAAAATTGAGCTTCTGGGAAGGGCAGGCAGGAAGCTATCTGAGCAACTCATGTCAGGTTTCCGCTCCTGCTGTTTCAACACTCACCAGGCCTGTGCCTTTTATATAGTGTGGTTTAAATCCAAAATGTCCTACGGAAGCTCATGGTCAGATGCCAGCTCATGGGCTCTGTGGAAATACCTGACTTTTAGGAGCTTATAGTCAAGTGGGGTGCAGAAAAAAATACACACGGCTTAATACTTTACACAAATTGGGCCTGGGGACATATTCCTGGAACCCAGGTCCTGAGGGCTCTGTCTTCGTGAGTAGATGAATCCCTCCACGGATTCAGAATATGATGGCATCATCAGGAGGCCTTAAAAAGTCAGAGGCCAGAAGTAGGTCCCTAAGGCGTTTCCTGGCAACACATTCTTGTCTCTAGTGTCTTCTCTCTCCCTGCTTCCTGACTGCCCTGAGGTGAACAACCTCTGAGGCATGCTTCTGACGCCATGACTGGGGCCTCTTCTCAGGCCCAAGGCAGCAGATGTGACCAACCACGGGATGAGATCCCCGAAACTACGAGTCCAGCAATGCACAGTCACGTTAGCCATGCTTCTCAGGCATTTGTCACAGCACAGGTCTGATACCGCAGCCTTCCTGAGGCCAGTCCTGCGCTTCTGTGTCACTGTCCTAGCTCCAGCACCTAGAATAGTGAGTGGCCTAGTGTAGACGCTCAGTAACTATTTGTTAAATAAACAAATAGTTAAACTAGGGCATAGAGGAGAAATTAGCACCCGGCTTTCAGGAGCTTATCATCAAACAGGGTGCAGAAGAAATACATAAAGCTCGTGGACAAGGGACTGGTCACCCTTCTGTGAGTTGAGTTGCTTTGGTTCATACAGTGTTAGGATGTAGTGTGATAACTGAGTTGCCAGGTCTCAGATCTCAGCAGAGAGGCAGCAAAGGGTTCCTCACTCACGTGACATTCAGGGTACAATGTGCAAGGGTACCCACTTTGAAAATTTTGGAGCCAAGTGGCAGGTGATGGAAGGAAGAAAGATCCAGAATATGGGGAAGTATTCTCACTCCTTACTGCCTCAGCTGGCCCAGCTTATCCCAGTGGCCCATGGCCTCACTTGTGTGCTAATGAGCTGGGGACATGCGGACACCTGGTGTGTCCAAGCGGAGAAGGGGGTGGGGGTGGAGGTGGGGGGGCCTGACTTGTCTCCATCACAGAGAATTCAGTAAACATTCATGTAGGTGCAGAACTTCAGGATCCAAGCTAACCAGGGCACAGAGCCCTCTAGGATCATGCCATATAGTGGACAAATGCTCAGCACATAAATAATCGTTCTAAGTTGTGAAGGGGAACCACAAGCAGGATGGGGCTATGGAGGAAGGAGGAATTCATTCCACACGGACCACAGACACAGACATTGTGCCAATGGCACAGTTTCTGGGGTAGAAGGAGATGCTTGTAACACCTGATGAGGTGGGAATGTTCAAGCACCCGGAAGACTGGTACTCCCTTCCCATTCTCTGTCTGATGGCTGGTAGGCAGCTATCAAGCTGACCACTGAACTGCTCAGCTTTGCTTGGCCCCAGGTGAGGCTGTAAGTGGTTCCCATCATGAAATGTTGGCTGACGGTGGGGATGGTGGGCCACTTCTGGCCAATCTTCCACTCCTTTGTTCCCACGCATCAGCGGCCTTACTTGGGCATGGCAGAGCTGCCTGTAGCTGATTCTCTACATGGCTGTTTAGAACAACCCCTCCCAACACCCAGCAGACACCAAACTACTCTGAACACCAAGAATGGGACGACACTTCAGTTGAGTTTGCGGCATGGTGTATTTTTAGTGATTTGTTTCAGACATTATTATATTGCTTGGTAAAGATGGCTTGTGAGATAAGAGTCCGCTGGCAGCCAGGAGTCTTTGCATGTATGGAAACAGTGAAGGCAGAGACAGGAAAACATAATGTGTTCAATCTCCTATGCTGTGGGTGGAGCGTCAGATGGGAAACCCAGTCACGGAAAACAGTTTGAAAATTTCTTAGAAAGTGCCACACTTCTCCTATGTTCCAGAAAGTCTACTCCCAGGTATTATTTACCTAAGAACAGTAAACATATGCCAGTATAAATCCTTGTGTTAGACTGTCCACAACAGCATTGTTAAAATTACAAAAAGATCACGTATCTAGCAACTACAAACATCAAGGCACATTCACACTATCAAATGCTACTTATCAAAGAAAAGGAATGATGTTCCAATAATTGTAAAAACTTGCATAAACACCAAAACATTGTTATATGAATGGAGACAGACACCCAAGAATGTGCACTATATGATTCTTTAAATAAACTCAGAGTCAGACAGCTTTTTCCATGGTAATATAAATGAGACTAGTGGTTCCTTATGGGTGAAGGGAGAAACCACAGGTGGTTGTGGGAACTTCTGAGATATGGAAATATTGAAGAGGTAGTCAGACAGCTATGTATGTGTCAAAACTTACCAGCTTTTATATTCGACACCTAGGCACTTAGATGCATGTAAATTTCCTGTGATTGGAATGTGTGTATATTATTAGTCAGGGTTCTCTAGAGAACAGAACTGATAGAGTATACATATGGGTTTTGTTAGAGTGGCTTGCTGGCTGTGGTCCAGCTAGTCCAACAAATGGCCGTCTCCCAGTGGAAAGTTCGAGAATCTAGGCGTTGTTGAGTTCACAAGGCTGTGTGTCTCGTCTGGTGTTCAGTATATGTCGGAACCCCGAGGAGGGACTCTAACACCAGTAAGCCGAGAGCAAAGGGAAGATGGGGAGAGCAAACGTTTCTTGTGAGCTTGTCCTTTACAAAGGCTGCCATGAGAAGGTTCGGGCTGCCCAGATTTAGGGTGAGTCTTTGTGCCTCAAATGATCCAGTTAACTAAAAATCCCTCACAGGCAAGCTTGGTGACTTGAGATTTTAGTTAATTCCAGCTGTAGTCAGGTTGACAACTGAGATTAGCCACTGCAGTGTGGTACACACGCACTCATGCATGCATGGCTGTGGGAGCCAGATGACCACCTCAGGTATCGCTCCTAGGGAACCACTTCACTTCTTGAGACTGGTCTCTCACTGGCAAAGAGCTCAGCACAGAGGTTAGGCTGGCTGGACTGTGAGCTGCCTACCTATCTCTGTCTCTGTAGAGCTGGGATGGCAAGCACTTGCCATGATGCCTGCCTTTTTCATACAGGTTCTGGGGATTGAACTCAGGTCCTCAGGCTTGCATGGCGAGCATCTTACCAACGGAGCCAGGAGTGTAGGTCTTATTACCCAAAGGCACATCCAGCCGTTAACATTACAACAAATAGAACATTTTCATCTACAAAGTTCACGATCAAGAATAACACAACGGAGATTTAAAACACCACACACACACACACACACACACACACACACACACACACACACAAATCCCTGATGTTTTAAGTAAGTTTACCATTCATTCATCGCTAGCCTGGATGCTCAGACTGCCTAGGCCTTGGGCTGGACATGCTTGAATGGTCTTGAGACAAGGAGCAAGTTCAGATGCAGGTTTGGGACAGAATGGTGGCAAGGCGGAGGAGGGAAGGGAGTCAGATGGTGAGTGACACAGGGGAGGGGCCCCAGTAAGTGATGCAAAGAGGGCAATTTCCCTGTCTCCACCTGCACAGGCCAGCCCAGGGACGGCTGGGGATCAGTAGCCATGCTTGCCAAAGGTCGAGTCATGAAACAAGCGGTTTCTTTCATACGGAGTATTTGAACCCCCCTGACTCTATAGCAGGATGAGAGCCCTGTGTTATTATTGGAAATGATGTCTATTATTAGTTCCCATTCCTCCCCTTGGATGGTGAGGTGCCAAGGCTTGGGAGGAGCTGGGCAGGACCCAGAGAGAGAAATGGTCTGTGAAGCCTGTATTTTCCAGAGCTCAGCAGACAGGCTCTCAGCCTCGCAGCTACTTATTTTATGTCCATCTACTCACACCTTGGCTGGGCTCTCCAGCCTGTGTCAGAACCTCTGGGAGTCTGGAAGTAGCTGTGAACAGGGGTGACCTACCGGGTGGGTGGTGGGTGGGAATTAGTCGTGCCAAGAGGGCCAGGGGTAAAAGCCAAGGTTCTCCTTCTCTAGAGGGTCAGGATGAGAAAGACGATGCACAGGCTAGAGGCTGGTCACCCACGTCTATGACTTAGCAGCTAGTCTGTCTCTCGAACGTTCTGGGAAAGACTTCAGAGGGCACTCTCCACTCAACCCTGACCCAGTGTTCCAGTATGCAGCATAGCCTTGCTCTTTCGTTCTTTGTGTCTTTCCCTTTTTGATACAGGATTTTTCTATGTAGCCCAGGCTGGCCTCAAACTTACCAACCTCCTGCCTCAGCCTCCTGAGTGCTAGGATTATAAACACGAGGCACCATTGCCTGGTGGTGAACCTAACCTCATTGGATTCTTTTCCAAATAAGCAGTGAGAATTGCTATAGCAGCTCAGAGAAACCTTGATGGTAAAGCCAGCCACTTCACAGCTACTTCTTGACCTCCATCAGTGCCACGACAGGTGGCATCTAATGGGACAGGCGGACCCCCCCCCTTGAGCTTGATTTTATTACCCTAGAGTGTTTCCATGGTTGGTGTTTTTCAAGACAGTCCCGAATTCGTGTATTTTTTCCCTTTTCAACACGGATGATTCATTAAATGTCAAACCAAATGTGGCCTTGTTCAAATAGTTTCGTCAGATAGTTCTTTTAAACATATCCAGAAATCAGAACAACAAATCCTTTGTCAGTCTCTAAGACAGTCTTGTAAGTAGTAGTAACCACAGCCGTGTGTCAGCAGCAGGTGCAGAACAAATGCTTGGAAGGTGACTTCTATAAGCTCCCTGGGTCCGTCAGGCAGTCAAAGCCAGGCAGTATCTTCCTGGGGTCCCCTCCTGGCTATGCACCCTGGCGGCTTCCATCTAACTAGGGTAATACTGCTACAGCAAATTGTCACCAACATTACAGTCCCTTAGCAGTGAGCATTTTGTCACCATTGGGGTCTCACTTAGTCTACCAGCTGTCCTGAGTGCATAGTCTTTGTCAGGATAAGAGTTCTTCAGGGTGAGAGGATCCTTGCTCTGTCCTCAATAGTGGGGGCTTGTACTCAATGAATCCATCTGCCTGGGAGCTGCAGATGGCCAGGCTTCATCCCAGACTTCCCTGGGAATGTGGCAGATACCACAGAACAGGCCTGCCCTGGCAGGGAGATTGTTTTCCCTTTCTGGGAAGCCTGCAGCCCTCAGAACCCTTGCCACACTGGCCTCTCTCATGGAAAGCCATCAAAGCTTAGAGACAGGCTTTGGAGACTGATGGGACTGGATATAGATTTCAGCTCTTCCATTTACCAGCCGCGGTACCTAATTCATGAACCTGCAGACCTCAACTTCCTTATCTCTAAGTGCAAATAGTTGTGGTGACTACTTAGATTAGTCAGGGGAAGCAGTCCTGGCAACCAGAGCCAACAAACTTAAGTCCCATTGTCTCATGGTGAGGAAAGCTGATTTCTCCTTCATACACAGTGGAATGAAGAGAGTTTGATCAGCAGCTCTCCTGGGGAAGTCTCCCATGAGGAGTGATTCCTCCCATTGTGAAGAATACTTCCCATCTTCTAGGGACCTGGACTCTGTTTTTTTTTTTTCTTTCAATGTGTGTGTGGTAGGGAGACTTTGAAAAATAGTCCAGAACAATAGCTGTAAGTCCCTCTGCTCACAAGATGTAAATAAATCAAAGTGACCAAGGAAAAATTGTCCCCAAATATTCGGCAGCCTAAAATTGGCTGCATCAGGGTATTTACACCACAGACATTGTCAAACACTGCAAGTCAGCCCCCCTCCCCTCCCCCGAAAAAGAACTGGTTGTTTAAGATTTTCAGAACCGTCACTGGGACTCTGGTTGTGGGATAGTTGTCCCTGCAGATGTATTGGCTCCTTAGACGCCCCCCCCATGAGAGATGGGTGGGGGAAGAAAGTGGCTGATCTCCAACTCTCTCCACAGAAGCTGCCAGTGGACAGTGACTGCTGGGATTCACATTCAGCTCTGCCAGCCTTGGAGGCTGGCTAAGTTGCACTAAGTCTCCTTGTCCCTGGTGAGAGACGGGGCGGGGGGGGGGGTCCCACATGCTCGACACCACAGTGACATCTGGATAGGTCAGAGGTACTCTCAACTGGTTCTCCCTAATCTTCGTTAAGCTTTCCTACACCATTGATCCCCTTCCCAGCTGTACTTTTGACACAGAATGGAGGGCTTTTGTAGAGCGGTGTGAGCTTGCCTCAAAGAGGCTTTCCCTCACAGGAGTCCCATGTAGAAGAGCTGGCGCCTGAATCCATTAATCCTCACACACAGAGTGCACCCACCCACGTACATGCCCAGTTTCCTAATATTTACACATCTGACTTCTGCCATTTCCTTTTCTGGGGCCTCTGGGAACTGTTAACAGGGTTTTCCTGCAATGTGGAATTTGCAGGGAAAGGCAGATGGGCCCAGAGTGGCCCAGGCCCAAGTGACATTTGGAAGGATGTGACAGAATTTGCTCCTGGAACCTCCCCTTTTCTTACCTGCAGGGAACATTTGTCATCATTTCTCACAATCTGAGACCCAGAACAAAGGCTCTGCTGCTCAGGCCTTGGCGGGATCCCTGTGCACTAGAGGAGAGGGCCAGCAGCGGGTGGGGTTCACCTCGCTCGCCATTCCAGTGGAGGAAAGGCACGGTTCAGTGCATCTTTGTTTTTACAAACTCGTGGGACCACCTCCACACCACCACCACCACCAACCACCACCACCACCACCATCACTACCCAATTTGCAATCAGACCTTCCCCAGACTCTGGAACACAGCCCCACACGGCCACAAGCTCTAAACAGCAGTGCATGAATGGTAAAGTCTGAAATGATGTCAACAGTTTGTGTGGGAGCCAAGGAAAATATGTGGGGGCCCTCGGTGGCTTCATCCCCACACTTGTAATGGTGCAGCTGTGAGTCTGAAGTTTTCCTTCTGAAGAGACCACAGTGCATCTGGAAGGAGTCAGAACCTCACTCTGCCTGTCACACCTCTGGATGTCCTCCCCTGCCCTTCAGCCTCCTTGAAGAACCAAAGTTTTTAAGCAGGTCCAAGAGAGACAGGGACCACAAAATGTGGCTAGAACCAGCAGTGTTCGACAAGTATTTGAGGACAGTGGTAGGCATGGGGAGGGAAGAACAGGCAGACAGAAACATCGGAGGAGTCAGAGAGGGAATTCCATAGCCACATTGGCTCTGGGAGCACAGAGCTTCCATCACTCAAGTCCCAGGCCTGCTATCTCCGGACTCACAGAGGTGCCGCCATCCTGCTTTGTACCTTCAAGAGGCCAGGCTTAAGTTGCCAGCAATCACCCTTCCAAAATTCCACTTGATCCCACCCATGGAAATGCAGCTAGAGAGCCTCCCCACACTTCTGCCTATGGCTACAGAGCTCAGGGATTCCGAGGACCCAGCTCATCCGTCGGGCTTTTTGATGGTGTGGCCATCTCCATGGTCAGTAACTCTGCTTTTGAATCTGAAGTGCACAGCCGCCCCAGGGGAAGTCTTAAGTGCCCCCACAGTACATTTTATGGGTCAAATGACAAGTCAGTGGAAGGAGTATTATTTTTCTGAGTCTAGCAAGGCTGTGGAGCCTGGAAGAGGGAGCAGCTAAGCATAACTCCCTAGCCACTGCTGCTGCCTCTTCCTCCTCCTCCTC
This sequence comes from Peromyscus nudipes, assembly GCA_902168325.1. Classification (NCBI taxonomy): domain Eukaryota; kingdom Metazoa; phylum Chordata; class Mammalia; order Rodentia; family Cricetidae; genus Peromyscus; species Peromyscus nudipes. Next base: position 34,101 of record CABHPH010135251.1, read on the forward strand.
TTCCTCCCCCTCCTCCGCACTGCCTTTTCTTCCTTGACCCTTTCTAAATTGCTCCAGCCAAGTGAATCTGGGGGAAGAAGGGTCTGTGCATCTTGACAACATGATGGGACACAGGGCCTCTCCTCCTCCACATTGACCCCTGGACTGGGCTGGGTGCAACTGGCCATCATTGACACTTGGCTTTCATTTTACAATTGTGTTTATACAGAAAACATACTTTAGGAAAAGAACTCTCCCATGGCTGCCGGCCATACCACTTGGTGATTGTAGAAGCCAGTTAGGGCTGGGTCTGTTTGCTAGGAACAGCGGAGGCCACCAAGAGGATGGATGCTCTGAGAAAGTGGGCTGGTGGCTTACATCCTTGCATTTCCTCTTCTGAGTCACCTTTGTGAGGAGACGGGGCATCAGGTCACCAGAGAAGAGGTAAAGTTGACCCTGAAGTCCACAACAGAGTGTGTATTTGCACCCCTCCTCCTTCACCAGCCCCCAAGCATGCAGTCAAGGGATGCTACTCCGACTGTGAACATCCTTATCACTATATTTCTAGCTACTGTGCTAATGCTCTGTTTCCCCCCAAGTCTTAGACCAGCCAAGCAGGAAAAGTACCTTCATCCTGTCTTACAAATGTTTGGCTCAGATCAGCAACCAGATGATAGAACAGAGGCAATGTCACGACGCTCGAGGCTGTCTAACCTCAAAACCTCAAACTGAAAGCTCTTTGTAAGGAGACCCCCAGTTTCTAGTCCTGGTTCTTTATCCCCATTTTTTTTTGTTCCAATGGACTATATTGGGATCTAACACAGTAGTGCTGGTCCTCAGGTTCCCTGGGCCTTTGGCCTCTTTTTAGAGATATTTCTTCTTGCTTCTTCCTCCCCTCAACCATTGGCCTCTGTGACTCTGTAGAGAACCCCTTATGTGCAGAACAGTAGTAGTCCTTTGGCAGAGTGTCTTCCAAATGCTCCTTCTGGAATTGTTGAAATATCAGTCAGGGGTGCGGCTGGCTTCCATTACAGAATGTGGCCTCCTGGGAGTGGCCTTCCCACCCAGCTAACTACATCTTCCAGTCTCTCCCACCTACACTGGGTGGTAGGTCCCCAGGATTCAGTAGGCTGAGTTCACACAGCTGTGGCGTTTGGGGAGGTCATGCACTCAGGCCTGAGGAGCAAGGCCAAGAGGGGGGAGGCATGGAAGACAGATGCCCACCCAGAGAGGAAGGAAAGAAGGAAAAAACAAAATGACTGTGTGTGTGTGTGTGTGTGTGTGTGTAATAAAATTCTATTCAGTCTTAGACAA
>CABHPH010135252.1:0-13411 GCA_902168325.1 Peromyscus nudipes
CACACACACACACACACACACACACACACACACACATACTCATATCCATACACGCTCACACATACACATTCATACACACACCCTCATGTGGAATATTCCTTTACACGATATGAATATATGTCACTGTGATTGGTTAATAAAGAACCTGACTGGCCAATAGCTGGACAGGATAAGGTTGGGGGAGAGTCAAAGAGAGAATGCTGGGAAGAAGAAGGGCGGAGTCAAAGGAGTAGTGAGCAGATATAGAGAGAAGCAAGATGGGCATGCCGTAGTGAGAAAAGGTACCAAGCCATGTGGTAAAGCATAGTGTAGACAAATTCCTAAACGGTCTTATTAAATAAGAAACACAAAGCCAAATACAGAGTTAAAACCAAAGAGATCAGAGCAAGAGCATCTAGCTTTAGCTTACAACCAGCATTAGCTTCCCCTGAGAGAGAGATCTTCTAATGTCTGACTTGTGTTTTTATTGCTTTCCTGTTCTGCTTTCTCATTGGCTCTAAGCCCAGCCACATGACTTCGTTACTGCCTGTCTACACAGACCTCCTGGTCTCTATGGTTGGTACTTGGATTAAAGGTTTGTGTCACCACACTTGACATTGTCCTTGACCACACAGAGACTCTGCCTACCATGTGATTGGATTAAGGGCATGGGCTACCACCGCCTGACTGCTATCCCTGGCTCGCTATGACCTCTGATCTTCAGGCAAACTTTATTTATTAACATACAAATAAAATCACATTTCAGCACAATTAAAATATTACCACATCACAGATAAGAAATATGGGTTAATTTAAAATGTAAGAGCTAACTAGTAACAAGCCTGAGCTAGTGACCCAGCATTTATAATTCATATTAAGTCTGTGTTGGCTATTTGGGAACTCTCAGGTGGGAAAGAAAAGTCTGCCTACACCCTCACATACACATTCATGCACACTCTCACACACACTCACACTCACACACATACACACACATACACAGACATACACATTCACACACTGTCACACACACATGTACACACTCATACATACACATTCATACACACACACATATAATACAGTCCTGGGTCTTAATATTTTTCAAGAGATAAAATAATAATTGAAGTCACCTTCTAACTCCTTTGTGTTCTATCTTGTTTTTGTTTTAAGCATGCCACATAAGATCCAAAGATTATTCTCATTTTTTCCATTGACATACCCAAGGCACAGAGAAATAGAGGTTATCCAGGTTATCCAGCCACTTGGATAGAGGAGACAGAGACTCAGTTTCCCCAATGATAGTCCCTACTACATGGGATATTTGTGAGAATGGAATGAATTAGAACAATAAAAATTTAGCACAGTCAGAGCTCTCCTCAGTAAACACTACGTTTCAGCCGCAGGAGTCACCACAGCCTTGGTGACAGTACCAGCGGCAGAACCTGCTCTGCCACAGAGCCTGTGGTTTGCACTTATGTGCAAATTTCAGTGTGACTCCTCATCTTTAGGAATCCTCAATACTGGGGCCTGTTGGGTGGCTCGGCAGGTGAAGGCACCTGCTAACATGCCTGATGACTTGAGGTCAGTCTCTAGAACCTGTATGGTAGGAGAGAATTGAGGCACACACATGTGCAATGGCACACATGTAAGTGGGCACACACATGCAATAAAATGTGAGTGAAAGGAAGAGATGGTAGCTGCCACTTGGGCTGACTACAGATAGAGATTTTTTTTTTTAAAAAAATCTATTTCCTTTCCAAAAATTACATTCCAGGAAACATTGTTACCTATCAAAATCCAGTGAGTAAATGGGGAATCAGATCTTTTTAAATTCCTCTTGGGAGGGGCAGGGAGCTCTGGGGCTTAGTTATATAAGGTTCCTCACTCTGCTTTTCCTGAATGACAGATTCGCCGATCCTGACATCCATGGGAGAAACATGTCATGCTTTTCCCTAGAAAGGAGAGAGGGAATCAGTCTTGCTGGAGACAGGACCCACAGCCAACACAGGCTTCACCCTGCACATGCTCTCCTGCTTGTCAGCAACACAGAGACAAAGGGAGAAGCTATTAACGTGACTGACTCGTGATGTCTTCCGGAAAGGTTTGCATTCTATCCTTCTTGCCATCTGCAGGCCCTCTGGGCAGCAGGGCTCAGTCACTGCCTGCACCATCCTCTGTCTTTGGATCATCACAACTCTTAAACACAACGCTGCTTGTTTTCACTGTGGGGCTGAGGAAATGGACTCAGGAAACATTAGGTTCCTTCCCCAGGGCCTTGTGTCACGGACAGTCACAAAGCACAGACCCAGAAGAGGACTCAGGCCCTTAGTCCCTGTCCTACCCCTGAAATATACTGCAGTGTCCAGATTGGGAGTTTAAACTAGCCTAGAGTTTCGAGAAAATATACGAGGGTATCCAATCTGGGGCCCACAGGCACACTTGCCCCTGAATAACAATAAATTTGGCTCAATACAAAATCATCAACTTACTTAACATATTATGATATTTTTTTGTATTTCAATTACTCAGTTCTTCAGCACAAACTTTGCAAATGACAACGTCATATTGCAATGTCAAGAGGTTGGCCACCCCTGGGAGCCACCGCCCAGTCTCCCTGCCTCCCTCCATCAAGCTCACTCCTCACTCTAAACGTTAGGTCTCCATCTCTTGCAGGTTAGCCAGCCGATTCTCTTGCAAGCTATTTTTGATGAACTAATTTGAGTTTTACACTCTCCTCACCCTCCCATCTGGGTAGCATATGTTCATTCAGTCACTGAACATTTATTGAACAATATCATGTGAAAACACCCTTGCTAGGTATCGACAGGATAGAGAAAGAGGCAGATGAAGAGAGGTCCCTGACTGAAAGGCACTTACAATCTGGTAAGAAAGATGAAGAACAGAAATGCTAGCAGCAGAAAGCATAAAGGGCTGAGCATCGGAGGAGAGTGGCGTAGTCTTAAGAGCATGGGTCCAGAGCCCTCTCCAGAAAGAATCCTTCCCTCATACTTTCCAGATCATCACAGACCCTGTCAAAAACAATCAAATAGAAATTAGCCATTGTGTGTCAAGGTGGAGTGAGGCACAGGAAGCCACTGAGGCATGCGGCCTGGGGCTGAAGGGCTGAACTCTTTTCAAACAAGGAGATTTTGTAGAAGGACAAACAAACCTACAAACAAACACAGAAATAGCTGGCTATCGATCTAGCCACACAGCATCCAGGCACAGCAGGTCATCTCAGTCCAAAATCTATAGTGAGATCAATCCCTGATTGAGAAGTTTTTAGACTGCCACAGTATACTAACCAACTAATTTCCTCCTATTTCATTTTTAGGGATGTCAGATCTAAATATCCAAAGACCACACAGGTAAGAAGCTGCTGGGATGGGATTTGAATGGGTCTGACGTACCCCCACCTCCACCCCCACCGCCACTGCTGCTGCCACTGCTGCCAACCTACCACACTTCCAAAGGTCTGCACAAACGTGAAGCGATGAATTCTTGTTTGCCGTTGTTGGTTTAAGGCTAATTATGGGAAACTGATGAAGGACATTAGATACAATGGCACTCATGAGATCACTAAGTCAAAGACGGCCTCCTCTGCCAGCTAACACGCCTGCTGACAAGCCAAGGTTCTCTAGGTGTGAACTTTTTCTAGATCCCAATTCCTCGACATAAACAAAGGCAGAAGAAGGGTGGGCATTCAATGGGATTCATTTGAACAGAAGGTGGGAATGGCATCCATGTATTCCCGGACTTGCAAGCGAAGCACAACTAAATTTAGCAGCCAGTGATATTGATTTGATTAAAAATGGTTGAGGACTTGTAAATGTCACTGGAACTTAGCAAAATGAATATTATTAAATCCTTCTGGTGACGGGGGAAACTAACATAGGGATTTGCTGCGGTCTCTGTAATTAATTGCTCTGTCATGATTTATATTAACTTACAGTACAACTCCATTAGCTCAGACCTGTCATCTCTGCTCAAGGAACCACCAAGTAATCACTACCACATTAAAGAATAAATTAGTTTTTGGCTTGGAGCCTAGTTGTAGAATGTTTCGTTGGTGTCTGCCATAGACATATGTACCTAATAAAGTTAGGACGAATGAGTTAAAGTACATATACATCAATGTCAGTGGGTTAGATGGTAGAGACAATGCGTTCAGCGCTGTTCATTAGGCCTAATGAATCTCACTCCTTCAGCTCCTACCACCTTGTGTTTAGCAAATGCCTTCAGGTCAGCTGCACCGTGAAGGATTCCTTGAAACTAGGTAGGTCTTCAGAGAGTTTACGCTCCTAGCAGTCTGCGGCCTGTGGTTGTCATAATAGCTCCGTGTGGTTTTTGTTAACACTTCATTACCCTAAAGTTGGATAAATTATCCTCTTGCTTCTCCTGCTACGTGCAAACACAGACGCAGAGTCCTGGCTACTGCTTACCATAGATTACGGGGATTTGTAAGGGTCTATCAAAATCATCTTTCACTTTGATAGCTGGATGATGCCCTAAGCAGTCCTTGATAGAAGACTGCTTTACATTTCAAAGAAGCCTCCAGTTGCCTCCAGGGTCTGTAAGCTAAAACTTGAACCACTTCCTCTTCATTTCAGGCCAAGGAAAGCTAAATTGGCACTGGGCTAGCCAGAAGGGTAGCTGGGTAGAAGCTGTGGGGCAGTATCCTAGCCGGGCTTGTGTAAGGAGAAAGCCCATGGCCCCTCAGAGTTCCCCAGATCTGAGTGGCTCCAAGGACAAAGTCATTTCAGTTCAGATCTTTGGGCACTGCCCAGATATTCGTAATTTGTCCTGGATCATTTCTGCAATTTGAATCATCAGATGTCAGCAACTCCTCCACAGATGCTCTGCCCGCAGTGCAAGGAGCCTGCGACACAGGGGCTTCTCCTGCTTGGCTGAATGGAGTGACAAATGTCCAAATCGCAGAGCGACTGCAGCCTTAGCCAGCTGGAAAATGCATACATTATTGAGGCTAAAATACGGAGAGCCTGAGTCAGTCTGCGAAGTATGAGGAGTCTGACGCCTGCTCTTCCGCATACGCTAAGTGATTAGATTTTATATTTACAGCAGTCAGTCCTGGAGGTTTACAGGGAAATCCACACATTGCCACCAAGTCTGTATCCTGCATGTTATGTACGTAGCCCTGATTTCATTTAAAATAAGTCATAAAGTAAACAGAAAAAAATTTCTTTGGCCATAAAACAAATGTTTGAAGAGAAAATGGTGTTAGAAAAGGAAAAAAAGACATTTGAAGGAGAATGGTAACTGGGAATATGATAACAAGAAAAAAATGGTGAAGGAGAAAAGACAAGGTTTTTGCAAAACAAGAACTCTTTCTAAATATTTTTCGTTACTGGTTTTCACAAGATAATAGACTGAGAAGGGAAGATGCATTTATCTAGTCTTTGTGAATTTTCGCTTATTCCTGTACCCTCAAAAAAGCACCCCAAGTATACAGGCATGGTTTAAAATAATGTCTGAAAAAGTCATTTCTCAGCTAAGCAGACTCATATTTATTTATGTGGAATTTTAATACATTTTACCTTTGATGGTAACGTATCAGCAACTTTATATAAAAACATGTCCACAAACTAGTCTTTGGCAGTAGCCACCATGAGGATGGTTTGCTCTATAGTGAGTAAAATATCTTCTCAGGACAAGAATAAAGTAAAAACCGGAGAGAAGGGGCGGGGGGTTGGTATTGCAGCTCTCTGTCAGCCAAAGTGATGAGTTTGGCTGAAGACTGACTTTTTCTGAAGCAATCTCTCTCTTATTTTTCCATTCCTCCTATTTTCAGTTACTCTGGGAACAAAACCCACGCTCTCACAGAGGTTGCAGACCAGTGGGGACCGAGTTAAGAGTCACTAGGCGGAACACGAAAGAGAATCTGTCCCCAGGCAGCACTTTGTGTTTCCTGCCCTTTGTTTAGGTTCCCCCACGGGATTTAGAAATATCAAATATAGATTCTCAATCTATTAGAAAGCAGATCCCTTTGCACCAGAAAGCTATACCTCCAGATCAAACAGCCAGCCTGGCATTTCTAATCCTTCCTTGACGGGGAACCCAGAAGCCACTACAGCATCTGAAGAGTTACAAAAATTGGGATGATTCAGAAAGAATGGACAAGTCCCTCTTTTTGTTTGAGTTGATGAATAATGTAGAAAGATAAATAATTAAATTCATGTTTCTCACATGTTGGCCTGTGTATGTGTGTGCGTATGTGCATATGCTTAACTTCAAACAAATCTTGTAGCTTTCTCCCTTTCTCCCCACCCCCTTTGTGCTCTGAGGGAAGTTTCACATGCAGGGCTGAGCCCTGAGTCCTTCAGTAAAGCGAATGTTTCATTTTCGGCAGAACCCACATTTCCCATTCAGACCTGTCTCTTTCACGCCCAGGGATAAAGGACAGCTGTGTCCCCGGTTGTTAAAGAAGAGCCTATGTACGAAGTTAACAAAACACCGTTTGGACAATGGATTTGATCTTGACAGCAGGGAGACTGGACTTTTCTAATTCATCTCTTTCTGGCTCCAACAAATTACAGGTCCCCGTAAAGATCGGGTGACCCTTTTCAAGTGTGCTTGCTGAACAAGCTCAGAGGTGGCCGTACGATTTAGTGCAGCAGGTTCAGGTCTCCACAAGCTCCGTGGTCCAGGAGAGACTATCGGTGGAGTGCAGGCTCCCTCCGTTGGTGGCTTGTAGGGGTCTATTAATTGTGCATAAGCTATGTATTCAACTTCACCTTTTCACAGACAGTGTCTGATAAATGGATACCTTCCCCCAGCCAAAACAAAAATGATTTTCAATTATGTATTGGATTGGGGGGGAGGAGGTACAACATGCTTTTGTTAATAAACTCAGATAGTCCTGTATTTGAATACTGGGAGATGCAACCAAGCACTTTGAATATAAAGAGTAAATAGGTTGTGGTTCTGAGAAAGCACCAGATATCCCATGTATTTCAGATTTTCCTGGGACCTCAGATGACGGGCAGGTTTTGAACTCAGAGTTAGATTCATGCAGTCTGAACACATATGTTGTGGGGGTTTCAACAATGGTGTCAAGGCCAGAAAACATGTCTGGTGAGTACATAGCACTGGTTTTTTCCAATTAAAGAACAGATATGAGAATACAAGCTGAGAGTGTTGGGTGTCTGCTGGGGGAGGGGTACAGCTTGCTTTGTTAGACTCTTAAATATTTGTGGACTGGTAAGCTAACACAGTCCTTGATTCTCCTCTCCCTTTCTGTCTGCTAAGTTAACTAGAATTGCTTGTCTTCCATGGCAAACCTTTTCTGACCAGAAGAAAATGTGTGCTCCTTCTTCCTGAAGACACAAGCCTGGGCTGGAGAGATGGCTTGACAGTTAAGAGCACATGCTGTTCTTGCAGAGGACCTGAGTTCTACTTCTAGTGCTCTTGAGGCAGCTCATGAACAACTGTTATTACAGCTATGGGGCAATCTGGTGCCCTCTTCTGGCATCTGCAGACACCTGCACTCATGTGCATATACCCACATGCACAGATTTTCTTTACATAATTACAAGTAAATTGTGTTTACAAACAAATGATCTCTACTGCACTTTCAGACACATTATGATGTTTTTATTCTTTTTCTGCATTCACAACGACAGCATCTCACATCTCTATGCTCTCTCTGTACCTGAGTAGAATCCTGGAATTTCATATAAGGACCCTCTGGGTGTGAAATAAAGATTAATTGAAATGATCATTTAATAAACACTACATTTCAATATTATAACAAACAAAATGTCTCACCTCAACTTTCCATATCCATCTACACTCACACTCGATGGGTTTTCATGGCCAGGTTTGCTTGTATGATAATTATAGGCTGGTGAGATGAACACTCTAAAAATGGAATCTAGTTGACATTACACACGACCCAGGTGGTGTCATGCCAGGGAAAATGTTTGATGTCTTTTAAGGTTCAAAAATAAAGTTCTATTCATGAGGCATATTTATATTCTGCACAATGGAAAATTAGTGCACTTTGTCTTGAGTTAATAGTGATTTGATAACATGAGACTCCAAAAATGTCAAACCATTCAGGAGCTGTTTCAAAATACCGATACATGAAGGCAGATAATAGATTTACTTACATAGTGACAGAATAAAATTCAGAAAAGATTCTAAAATGTCTATCATTAACTAATTAATCCTATAGGGAGCTTGGCATAAATCAAAGAGAAAAAGAGTAGAATTTTAATTTTTAATAGTCACAATAGATATTCTCTCTTTCCCTCTCTCTCTCTCTTTCTTTCTCTCTCTCCCATACATAACCCATACAGAAAAATTATAATAAAACTGTTGCCTGTATTCATTTAGATAAGACATTGAGAGTTAATGTCACAAGTTTCAAATTTATGTAGGACAATCAACGTCCTATGATTGAGAAGACACCCTTGGCCCAGTAGGTCAACTCAGGATTTCTGGTGAGATGTGAATGTCAACAGAAGAAAATGTCTGTGCCAACAGACTGGTGTTGACTCCTGCATTTTACTTTAAATAGACATAGCAATGCTTTGTTAAGCTCATGACAAAGAGAAGCAAAACTTCCTGGACACACTGCATATCCACTTGGTCATTAAGTCTCATGATGAATACAGAGGTGACAGATGTGCAGGGCTGAGCTGGGTCTAGCCTGATGCAAATAATGGAAGCTACTGGACCTAAAACTAGAGAAACATTGGTGGTCGAGTTATAATCTCCCAAGCTGAACAGAGAAACCTCCTAGTGCTGCTTTGATAATTATACTGCAGACAGGAATCTGTTTAAACACAGATGTAAATTATATTCTTTGAAACCCACCGCCAACATCCATTATAGGTATACTTCTGTGTGTATCTTTGCCATTCTTCAGTTCTGGTTGCTCTCCACTTAGGCACCAACATGATGCTTGGCATTTCATCCATTGGTATTGAAAGAATTGTCTTCCTCTGCACAACGTGAAGGGCAGAATTATAGGCTATCACAATGAAAGACTCATTGTCCAAACCTGAGTTTGCCTCAAAGCTAAAAAGCCAGTGTTGCCCAGTCTAATGCTGCCAGGTCATAAAGAAAGGCAAGTTGGTTGAATTTTTGTCAAGTGTATCCTAGCTTACCACTGTTCTTCTTAACTTACCCATTATAGATGAAATTTCATATTATATATTCAAAGCCACAATGAAAATAAATTCATCTATTCACTAAATATTTATTAGGCATCTAAGGGATAGGAGGCACCAGTGCAAGTGCTGGGCAGACAGTAGAAAAGGAGACAATTCCATTCAGGTCCTTTGCAACATCTATCTCTGCAGCCTTTGCTTGGACTTCCGAATCCTTTGAAAAGCACTCTGAGGGGGAAAGTTTTCTAATTGAGGGTTTCCTTCCCCATTTTTCACTCAAAGGGAAATCAGACACACTTTGTAATATTTAAAATATAACTTCAAGATCATGTGAGTCCTTCAAGAGCTATCATCCTTTGCAGACCCATCTGGGGCCTGGTTTCATGATATCTGATCTCATCAGGCACTGGGCCCCACCCCAGGCTGTGCCTGCTCTATATGAAGAGTTCTCCTGGGGGACGCTAACGGTATGGCCAGGACTGAGAACCACCAACTCTGCAGTAGGTTCATAGATTCTCAGAGAAGAAGCAAGAGCCTACCCTGCTTGTTCCATAGCAATGTTCCCGTTCTCCAAGCCTGCGCCCCAGGCTTCTGGGTCTGCAATTCAGTTTACATTAGCAAACTCTGCCTTCCTAGAAGGCAGCCCACACAGTGGGGGCTGAAATGGGCAGCTGGCATCTCTCCAGGAAGTTGAAAGAACTGGGCATCAGATCTAGAGAAATCTGGGTAAAAGTGCAGCATGCTCCTACCAAGAACACAGCAGTACAAAATGGAGGGTTTTTTCATCCCTAAACACTCAAAGATATCATTTTGTAATATTTGTTGGACAAGGGAATAACTCAAGCAAGCTTTATGGGTGACTGTGCACTAGTCTATTCCTTCTGATGCACATGTAAAAGCCTCCTATATTATATTCCCTAATTCCTTTTTTTTTGAAGAGGGGGGAGGGCAGAGTTTCCCTATGAGGTCCTGGAACTTGCTACGCAGACCAGGCTGGCCTCCATTCATGGAAATCCTCCTGCCTCTACTTCCTGAGTGCTGGGATTAAAAAGTCATATGCCTCTAGTTCCCTCAGTCACTGCATGAGGTTTCTAGCACGACAATTAGGGTGTTTGGTCATCCTATCACCAGGGTAGGTCAGATCGGGCTATTTCTTGACTATTGCCAGCAGTCTATTGTGGGGGCATCTTTGTGGATTTCTGTGGGCCTCTCCATCACTTTGTTTCTTCCTATTCTCATGTGGTCTTCATTTACCATGAACATTCCTTGTGTTCCCTCTCTGTTCTTGATCCAGTTGGGATCTCCCGCTCCCCCAAGTTCTCTTTCCCTCGCCCCTCGCCCCTCATTACCCCCACTCACGTCCAGACTGTTCATGTAGATCTCATCCATTTCTCCATCATTGGGCGATCCCCGTGTCTTTCTTGGGGTCCTGTTTTCCAGGTAGCCTCTCTGGTGTTGTGAGTGGCCGTCCAGTCATCCTTGTTCCACAACTAGTATTCTCCTATGAGTGGGTACATACCATGTTTGTCTTTCTGAGTCTGGGTTACCTCACTCAGGATAATTTTTTCTAGATCCCTCCATTTGCCTGCAAACCTCATGTCATTGTTTTTCTCTGCTGAGTAGTATTCCATTGTATAGATGTACCACAGTTTATTTATCCATTCTTCGGTTGAAGGGCATCTAGGTTGTTTCCAGGTTCTGGCTATTACAAATAATGCTGATATGAACATAGCTGAGCAAGTGCCCTTGTGGTATGATTGAGCATTCCTTGGGTATATGCCCAAGAGTGGTATAGCTGGATCTTGGGGGAGATTGATTCCCAACCCGGGTGGAGCTCTGGGAGTCCAATTGGCGAGAAGGAGGAGGGTTTATGTGGGCAAGAGTTGTTGGGACCAGGGATGGATGGAATACAGGGACAAGTGGCCAAACGAATGGAAACACATGAACTGTGAACCAATGGCTGAGGGGCCCCTAACTGGATCAGGCCCTCTGAATGGGTGAGACAGTTGATTGGCTTGATCTGTTTAGGAGGCATCCAGGCAGTTGGACCGGGTCCTGTGCTCAGTGCATGAATTGGCTCTTTGAAACCTGGGGCTTAGTAGAGACCCTTGGCTCAGCCTGGGAGGAGGGGACTGGACCTGCCTGGGCTGAGTCCACCAGGTTGATCTCAATCCTCGGGGGAGTATTTGCCCTGGAGGAGATGGAAATGGGAGGTGGGCCGGGGGGGAGGGGGGCGGGACTGGAGGAGGGAGAACGGGGGAATCTATGGCTGATATGTAAAGTTGAATTATATTGTAAAATAAAATAAAATAAATTTAAAAAAAAAGTCATATGCCACCACACCTTTTGCTTCATCCTAATACAGGATGGACCTTTCCAGAAAAAGCTGCCCTCTGCAGGGTTTTTGGTTTTGCTGCTAGTGGTGCTTTGGTGGATTTGTGGGTTGTTTTTGTTAGGATTTATTCACTTGGGTTTATGATACAGGGTCTCAACATTATATCTCAAGCTGACCTAAAACTTACTATGTAGCCCAAGCTATCCTTAAACTCCTGGCAATCCTCCCAGCCTTGGCATCCCCATGAACAAATCACCACCACTGCAGGCCATATGAAATAGAACGGAGCATGCTCAAGAAAAGCCTGTGATCTGAAGATGTAGAAGAAGGTGGCTACTATGAAAACGTCCCATTAAAGGTCATGGCCATGGTAAGGGACCATTAGAACTTCTCACAGATCCCAGCTCTCACACCCGCTTCCATGTACTTAATAAACTCTCTCTATTTCTACCACTACCCGTGTCTGCCTGGTTCAAGTCCTGGTTCCAAGGGGTATACAACCTAGAAATGCCAGTGGGTGACCCTGGACTCTGACTCATGCCTAAAAAAATATCACCTGCTTAAAACAATATCACTTACCTCTTAGAATTAGGATTAAGGAAAGTCTAGCAGATAATGTGGTTGCACCCTAAATAAGTGTGGGATTTTCCTAGAACCCAAAGTACAACTAAGTTTTCCTGATCCTAACTCCGAGTTGGTTGCTTTGCAATTCATCTGACAGTGACTTCTTTGATTCTTCCAGATTGCCCTCACCGTCCCAGGGCCCTAAGAACTCAGCGCGTCGAATGGTGTGATTAAAGTTGGTTGTTAAAAGTTGAGATCAGAGATTTCTCTTCCTGAATTCACTCCTGCTTCCACGGCTTCTCGGCTTTCCAGGAGGCTCATTAATAGACCAGCTTGCGCAGTTTGTCATCTGTTTCATTATGCAAAATATATACTTTTCAATTACTTTTCCTGTGTGAAAATCTCTTAACTCTAACCAGATATAATGATTTCTTTGGGTTTCCTCTCAACCTCTGAATATCGTAGCTTTCCTAAAATCTCAACTGGGGGTAGAATATTGGACACCCCAGTGAGAATTAATTTTAATGTAATGATCTTTATGTGCCCATTAAAACAGGAGTGAGATAGCTTGCTAAGCTGACCACCAGGCAAACCTAGTATTGACCTCAAAGGAGAGCTTTCTGATCATTTTGTTTAATCTATTTCACATAGGATGTAAAGAAACCATCCCTAAAATAAAGCTCTGGTTTGCAACACTAACTTTATTTCAGTTTTGTGAATAAAAGAGGAAAAAGTTAGAATGGAGGTCCTCTCATCTTCTGATGGTCTAATCTAAAGTTAAATTTTTCACAGCAGAAGCAATGAGAGGCGGGCACACATATACACATGCACACACATGCATGCACACACATATACACATGCACACACATGCATGCACACACATGCATACGTACGAGCTCTTATACTTACTAAGACAATGGCTACTTGAAGAACAATTTTACTCTCCTATTTGCCTTTATAGCCCCAGCCCTGTGTATAGCATCATGGTGGAGTCAAGAGACGTGAGTGGTATCCAGGTGTGGGAATGCTTGCCTGTCATCCCACCACTCCAGAGTTAGAGGCAAGAGTATCAGAAGTTCAAAGTCATCTTGGACTACACATGGAGTCTGAGGCTAGCCTAGGCTGGAAACCTTGTCTCAAAACAACAAAATCAAGGGATGTTGTCAGGGCTGGGGTTATAATTCAGTGAATGGCTTAGTATGCATAGATCCCTGGGTTTGATTGATAACAAGAAAGAAAGAAAGAAAGAAAGAAAGAAAGAAAGAAAGAAAGAGAGAGAGAGAGAGAGAGAGAGAGAGAGGGAGGGAGGGAGGGAGGGAGGGAGGGAGGAAGAAAGGAAGGAAGGAAGGAAGGGAAGAAAGAAAGGAAGGAGGGAAGGAAGAAAGGAGGGAAGGAAGACAGA
>CABHPH010135252.1:13511-30185 GCA_902168325.1 Peromyscus nudipes
AGAAAGAAAGAAAGAAAGAAAGAAAGAAAGAAAGAAAGAAAGAAAGGTGAGACTACAGCCAGAGAGCACTCCACACTATTGCTATGGTTTGCCTGTAAAACACAAAGCTTCATAGGTTCATGTGTTGGAGCCCTCAGTCTCCAGAAGGGAGTGCTCTTTTAGGAGACTGAAGAACCATTTGGAGGTAGCACCTTGCTGCAGAACGTCAGTCACTTGGAAGCAGGTCTTGAGCGGTGATAACCTAGCCCAGGTCCTGCCCTCTCTGCTTCTTGACCATGGATGCCATGTGACCAGCGGCCTCCAGCTCCAGCTGCTGCGTCTTCCCCACCATGATACAGTGCATCTTCAAACTGTGAGCCAAAACCAGCCCACCCTTCCTCAAGTTGCTTCTTGGTCACGGTCGTGAGAAAAATAAGTAATAAAACTCTAGGTTTTTGTCTGTCGATGCCATGATATCTACACAGCAACAAAAGCAACCACTTCTCAAAACTTCCTATTGTTAGGCAGTGCGAGGCCCTATGTGGCTTCATCGGGAATTTAGGTTTCTGGATCTAGTACAAATGGTGCAAAGGGGCTTTGGAACATTTAATACAGTCCTTTTCAAGACAATAGAAAGATCCAACCTTACACTCCACATTATCTGAATGGAAACTTTGTGCTGGTTAGGTTTTTGTCAACACAAGCTACAGTCATCTAAGAAGAGGGAACCCCAACTGAGAAAATGTCTCCATCAGATTGGCCTTTAGGCAAGACTGTCGAGTATTTTCTTGCTTGATGACTGGTGTGGAAGGTCCTAGCCCACTATGGATGGTGTCATTCCTGGGCAGGTAGTCCTGGGATATATAAGAAAGCAGACTGAGCAAGCTATGGAATCAAGCCAGGATGGAACTGTTCTTCCATAGACGCTGTTTCAGCTCCTGCATGCAGGTTCCTGGCCTGATTCCCTTCAGTGATGGACTGTGACCTCAAAGTTGTAAGCTGAAATAAACCCTTTCCTCCCAAAGAGCCTTTTGGTCATGTTGCTCTATCACAACAATAGAAATCCTATAGCTTGACTGAGAGATGAAGCTCACATGGCAGAAAAGAGGCAGGGAGGTAAGGGAGATTCATCTTGGAAGGCTCCAGCAGTGAACACCAGAGAAGCTTCGCGTTGGTGGGTGTGGTCCAAGGATAGCTAACAAAAAGTCCAAGCAGGCTTTGGGGTACCCCAGGCAGCATGTGCTCCAAGCACTATCTCAGGAACTTATAAAACTGGGTGATGGAAAAAAATAGGGTCAAGAGCTATGATAACACATTCCCTAGTTTAAATTCCATACATACTTCTTCCTTGCTGTGATGTTTAGTCTTGGTGGTCAACTTGAATCAACCAAAAGGTAAGCTATTGACACTCCTGTGAGAGACTTTCTTAATTAGATTATTAGGAGAGGGAAGACCTACCCTAAACCCAGGCAAGCATCTCCTAATGGCAACTCAGATCAAAGGAAGATGCAAGGTGGAAGCTTTGCTATTTGCCTGCTTGCTTTCACTCTAGCTGGCAAGTTCACACACCCTGTGACTGCTACATTCCTTTCCTGGTATTGGAACCAACATGTTTAGATATAGAAAGTAAACTGAAAACCAATAGCTGTTTAGGAATCTTTCATGGCAGATTAGGACCGCTAAGACATCCAGCCTCATGAACTGAGAGATGTACAGACTTCAGGACTGTCCACTGTAAGACTACCATTGTTGGGCTACCAGGGCCATATCATGTAAGCCAATCTAATGAATTCCCTTTTAATATAGAGTCAATCTATCAATTCATTTCCTCTAGAGAACCTTGACTAATACACTCTGGATAACTATGAGAAAATAATTCATTTCTCTGATGTGAGTTTCTCCTTCAAAAAATAAAAACACCTTTCAGGGTTACTCCTCTAGGCAAGTAACTTCCACGTACCTGCTTCCCCTTAAACATGAAATACAGCAATCATAGGCACACATGTTTGTGTTTGTTCATTTGATATTATAATTAAACTGGAAGGCAACATCATTCAAAATAGATGTGTGTTATTAAGCCGGCTTCAGCCTAAGTCACATGCCTCCTCCTCATCACTCACTCACTTGACATGAGCTACTTCTGACATATGGAGGAGTATTTGATAAAACATAAGGAAATGCACAATTGAAATTTTCTCTAGCAATTTCTTAATTGTGTTTAAAATTGAAGCATGTCCATTTACTGGTCCACCTGTCACAATAGACCAGGACACACTGACAAACTGACAAAGTCCCCATGAAGTGAGGGTGTTTCCAATGTCCCAGGATGGCCAGTGATGAAGCAGGTGATTGTAGCTTGAGTTTTTCTGCCTGGCCCACGGTCAGGATAAATCTCTTTCACCTGCCAGTCCCACAGCCTCTCAGACCCAACCAAGTAAACACAGAGACTTATATTGCTTACAAACTGTATGGCCGTGGCAGGCTTCTTGCTAACTGTTCTTATACTTAAATTAATCCATTTCTATAAATCTATACCTTGCCAGATGGCTCGTGGCTTACCGGCATCTTTACATGCTGCTTGTCCTGGTGGTGGCTGGCAGTCTCTCCCTCCGCCTTCCTGTTCTTTTAATTCTCTCTGTTAGTCCCGCCTATACTTCCTGCCTAGCCACTGGCCAATCAGTGTTTTATTAGCAACACATTTGCCATACAGATCATCCCACAGCAGGTGATGTCTGAAAATATGGGTGCTGTAACTAAGTTTCCTGTCCATCACCAAATGCTGGGACTTCACCATGACTGACCATGACACAACAGTGCTGCCAACCTCAAAAGCTACCTCCAGAACACCTGTGTTCTCCCAGCAAACTCCTGATGGCGCGTCTGGTCATGCTTTCCTTTTGATAGGTGATCCAGAAGATATCAGTGGGACAGATTTGAGGAAGAGGAGGGGAAACATTTTATCAAAACCATTCTATATTTTCTCTGGGCAACAGGCACAGCAAGACAATGTGGAAGATGCCTGATCTAAGTGAAATCAGCAGAATTTATCCAGTTGGGAGAGAGAGATTCCATTGCCGTGACCCAGATATCCTCATAGTACAGATTCTCAGAACAATGAGCAAAAATACTTCCTGAAATCCATTGATTAGGGAGGCATTGTGCCAAGATAACTAACTGCAGGATTTAAAGTACTCCAAGCTTTGCTGTCAGACATTTCATTTTTATGTCGAGCAAAGCAATATTTAGATCTACACCCAAGGAAAGATGGTTGGGGCTTAGTCATACTGTTTGACCTTTCAAAAAACCTTGCAGGAAATTATTTTGCTAACCAACAAAATAAGCAAGAAGGTATAATGGCTATCTACAGCTGTGTAACATCCCAAGTATCAGTAGCTGAAGACAATAGTTGCTCGTCATTATTCGAAACCCCATGAGCTGACCAGGTATTACTGTCAAGCATCCAGGCTATACCTGGATAATCTTTTATGAGTTTGCTCACAGTCTGAGACAATGGGTCAGCTATGAACTTGGTAGTCCAGTCTAGCCCAATATATTGACCAAGCAGATTCATTTCTGTCCTGTGTGATCCTTTGTTGCTCAGCAGATTATTGCATACTTGTGTGTATGGAGAAGAGGATGCATGGAGGCTTTCTATAACTGATGCGCTTGGTGCTGGCTTAGAGACATATCTACCATATTCTACTGCTGAAGCAAGACACAAGGCCAGGTTCACAGGTGAAAAAGATGACCCCTATGAAGGTGTGCTGCAAAAATGAGTAGAGATAGGGGAGAGTGAAGAATCTGATATACTTTCACAATCACAGCCTGATCTCTCCACAATAATTCACACATTTCCTAAATTAAATGAACTCTTTCCTTCCTATTGATAAAACACTGGCTCACTGAACTGTTTATTAACTTATGCTAAGATCACTCTGTGTGTGTGTGTGTGTGTGTGTGTGTGTGTGTGTGTGTGCACATGCTCATGTGGAGCATGTGTGTACAGAAGCCAAACGTTAAATTTAGATGTCATTCCTCAGGCTCTATCCATCCTACAAATTGCCTAGCAAACTGGGCTGGCCTGCCAGGGCTCTCCAGAGACCTGCCTGTTCCCACCTCCTGAAAATTAGTACTACAGCATGTGCCTCCACACCCATGGCTTTTTTTTTTTAACATGTCTTCTGGGGACTGAACTCAGGTCCTTGTGCCTATGCAGCAAACGCTTAAAAGATGAGTCACTTCTGCAGCCCCTAAAATGTCCTCTAAGATTACGTCTTAAACATAACAACATCTGGCCTAGCTAATCAGTTGGTTTAGGAACAATCCTGGGTGCATATGGAGCTTAACACTCAGAGCCTCTAAGACTGCGCCACAGTGCATGATACTTGCCAAGGAAAAAAAGAGGGAGACAGAAATCAAATACAAACCATGGCTGATAGAGTCAAAGCTCTGTTTATAAATGTAGAAGCTTGGGAAGAAGATGCGTACTTTATATGCATATAAATTTACAGTCTGTGTATTTCCTGCTGGAGTCACTAGGCAACACCTTGGGAGCACCTAGGGCACCAAACTCTAAACAGACCTTGTTTCTCTGTCCTCTCATGTCACTCAAAGACTTGGCAAACGAAGAAATGATTTCACAGCAGTTGAAAGACCAGGTTTCAATTTGAGACATAAAAGAGTGCCTGGTTTGCAAGAGTTCATTTTGTGCCCAACCCTCTGGCCCCCCGGTGGCATGAAATGAAAGTCATTTGAAGCTGTTTCTTAAGATTGTTTACTCCCTTCAGTTGTACAGTCTGTGGCCTGTTGGTCCACAGTCCTTGTTTGGATGTCAACCCACACTTGACAGGTTGCTAAGCAAAAATGTAAACAGTGCCAGAATACATTGTTAGAATTTGAACAGATTAGATGATAAAGTACCATAATTTAACAATAAGCAATTAGAAGGCCACATTGACTATTTAAAAGGCCAAGAACCCAAATTTTTATTTCTATTTATCATCCCAGTATATGCTTGGAGAGTGGGCAGTTGATTTAAATCTAGAAGTTTGAACCAACAAGGCTGACTGAGTCACACTGGACCAGGTTTCCTCCTTGCCTTTTCCACTCATTTCTCAGCCAGCCATAGTATTTGCAGAGACCCCACAAAAACTTATGGTTTGTAGCATTAAACATTCAGAAGCATTTATGGGAAAATAGTCTGAAGAGGTTATCTAAGGGATAATTTTTTAACTAAATTTTTAATCACTACTAATCCTAATTCTTCACAGGGGAATTCAAAGCAACAAACAGTCCAAGCACTATCACGCAACACAGCCGCCATTGGAAGCTGTTAGTATACAGATTTGTGAGGCATACCTCCTTTATCAAGACTTGTATCATTCCTGCCCATGTTGATGCTGAGCTGGCCTTGGGGCTTGCCTGGACCAATAAGACAGCCAAATAATATACTCAAAGTCTTATGCACCTAGAACTTGCCCTCTAGAAATTTGTAACATGTGAAAAGGCCAGAGATAGCTTGCTGAAGCTGCGTGGATTAGCCAATAGTCAGCAACAATGGCTGGACATCTCAGACCATTGATAAGTAACTGAGACCATGTAGAATATCCAGCCCCAGAAGCTTCCAGATGATTACGGTCACTTGGATGAACCCAGTGAGAGCTGCAGAAGAACTGACTGGCCCACCCCAGCTGAAGTTATCAGCCCACCTGGTTATCAGTACCTATAATGGTTATCACACATCCATGTTTAGAAACAGATGAAGAAGGGCATGGTACTCATAAGTACTTCTTATAAGTACCATGCCCTTCCTCTTTGTTCCTGTGAAATGATAGGACTTTGTACACAGTCTGTCTGCTTCCTCTGCTTCCCAGGTTGGTTAGAACATCCTCTGTTAAGTCTGTGCTTTACTCTCTACTCAATCTTCTATGAAGCAACCAAAGCTGTGGTCAGCTAACCATTCACTCAGGGAACTTATCTTCTGGCCCAGCATGCTTATGTGAATTTGCACTGTGCAATACATGCATTGTGAGTTAGGATATAAGAGAAATAATTGATTTTCTTAACAGGGAGCTCTTGTCTGTAAAGGGAAGGAGAACAGATTAGAGTGCATGTTGAAAATGAGAAGTATATTGAGTCCATGAATATGTAACTATGGACAGTGAGGACAGGATGGGGAAAGGTGCATGAAACCTTGGCAGAAGAGCTGTGGACTCAGTACCAGCCAGTGCCAGGCCTGTGTTTCATATCTCCAGCCATCCTCTTTCCAAATTCCATCCTTCTGTATGTCTGCCTTCCTCTCCCAGGCTTGTTCTAAATATGCAAATCTTCAGTACAGCTAGACAACTTAGAAAATCTACATTTGCCTTTCCTAAGATGCCCACAGGGAAAAGCACAGTGGTCCACTGCCGCCTCCCTTGTCATGAGTGTTTATATCATTAGCCACAAAATATGGTTGAAAGAGCAACGAAAACAAAGTGGTGGGTGAGGATGGGCCACATGGCTGCATGGGCTTGCAATAGCGGACATCTGGCTGCCCATGGCAACAAATGTGGTCCACATGGCATAGAGCTGTGGAATAAGACTTGTCCATGAAGTACAGAGACAGGAAGAGCCAGTCCTTTCTCAATCCAGACAGCTATTTCCATGCCTACAGTGCTTTGTTAATGAATTCTACCCTATGACCCAGGTCTAGGTGGACTCACCTGGAACGGGCCAGTTAAGCAGTCCCTTTCTACCTCAGAAAAGGAAAATTCAACTTCTTGATTTTAATATCATCCTCTCTGTTTAACTGGGCATGTATTCCTTATAACCATAGGGGAAGGATGTTTTTTTCTAGACTGAATCTGACCTCTATGAAGTTTGGGGACACATCACAATAACTCAAAGTGTAGATTTAGATATAAGGTGTGAAATCATTTCATGTCACCAAATTTTGTCAGATTTTCATATATCTAAGCAAGGAAAGCCACAATAACTCCCAACTGGTGATGGGCATGTTAAATGATCTCAGCACAGCAAACAAACCTTTAACTTAGAAATTCACAAACGAGAAAAGATGAGCAGCAGCTCAAACTCAGTGCCTGAGTAAGCACACCTGCTTGCCTTGGTGGTCACACTGAGCAGCCATACCTGCTTGCCTTGATGATCACACTCTGAGTGAATACACCTGCTTGTCTTGATGGTCACACTGAGCACTCACACCTGCTTGCCTTGGTGGTCACACTGAGCAACCACACCTGCATGCTTTGGTGGTCACACTCTGAGTGATCACACCTGCTTGTCTTGGTGGTCACACTCTGAAGGGCTTTTGTGGAAAAAAATGAAAATACTTCCAGAGAATTCTCTTTTTAGTGCACGAAAAAGCAAGAACTCATTTTGCTCAGGAGAATTTACTGAATGAGCTCTATGTGGAAACCTCTCGTGGAACTATATCATCAGGCTGTTTCTAAAATAATGAAATAAGCACCTGTGTGTCTACAAACTGAAATGACTTTAAAATCAATTTTAAGTGTTTTATCTTCTTTAATTCCATTATCTTATCATTCTCTTCACCTTCCTGACCCTCTGTTATTATAATTAAGCATTTTTCCTACTATTACTTTGCATGTATTTCATCCTTTATAGTTACTACAGCAAGTTTTTCATTTTTTATTTTGACAGCCTCACTGTGTAGCCTTTGACTAGCCTACTCCTTGTGTAGACCAGGGTGACCTCAGACTCCATGTTCCACCTGCCTCTGTTTCCCAGCATGCTGGGATTAAAAGTGTGTGCCGCCACACTCGGGCATACGCAAGCCATTTCTGAAGTATTTTCTCATTTGATGCCACAGACCTGTTAGTGGAGTCTTTTCCACAGGGGGAGACTGTGGTCTATGCATTTCTGTGGGTTGGCCATGCCCAGGGAGAAAGTACGGACTGGAGCCCATTCTTGATACATTTTGCTCCTTCTCTACACAGAGCTGGTTCCCTGCCTCCAGGGGCTCGCACAGACAGGAATCCAAAACTACTTCTAATAAGAGCTGGACAGTGCTTGCCTGGAAGGCTAGTTTTTCACCTGCTTACATTGTTTATTTTTTTTGCAGCATTATTTATAATTGCTATGAATGTTTTCTCTCCTTTTTGGAAAAAATAAGTTGTATTTGAAATGATCAGGTATGGAGATATCAAGTATGGGGATGTTCAGATATGGAACAAAAATAGATATTTCAGTATGGTGCACATTTAGGGACTTTCAGACATGGGAACTTTTCCAGTGACATTTGTATCCTATCAAATTTAAAACATAAAACTACATAAAATGATGGAGCTAGACAGATTGCTCAGTGATTAAGAGTGCGTTCTGCTCTTCCAAAGAGGTTACGTTCAAATCCTAGTACCCACATTGGATGGCTCACAGTTGCCTGGAACTCCAGCTCTAGATTATCCCCCTCTATTGGTCTTCATGGCCATTCACACACACATACACACACACACACAGATACACGGCACAGCATCTATTCACACAGACACCACATGTACACATATAAATAAAAATAAAAAATACATCTTTTCATCTTATTTTTATGTTAGTATTTTATTATCTGTCTAGACCCTACTAGGCCAGCAATTCTGTTGATTAAATGAAATACTAAAAAGTATGTATTCTTTACTATTATAACAATACAAAAACCCCAGAGTGAAAACTTAAATAAATAAGTAAATAAACATTGCATGGGACTATATATTTAAATTACATCTTTTTAAAGATTCTGTTTCTAAAGTAAATCAGCATGTGAAAAAAAATAAATACTATAATGTTCTTTTACCTTTAATTCCAAAAATATTATTCTTGCCATAAAGCCAACAGATTTTATAACCCATCCTAAATTTAAGAAAATGATCTGGCTGTAGTAAAAGTAAGCTGCCAAAAATAAAACAGATTAAAAGATTTTTAAAAAAAAAAGACCTTTCTGTACTTCAAAATAAAACGAAAGAAGTATTCTTTATCTTTAAAAACATTTCTACCTACCATTTAATATGGAAGCAAAGTATAATTTTTTCAGCTAACAAAATTATTATGTTGGGTATGTTATGCTCATCATACACAGCCTTGCTTTGTTGCTTTGTTCTGTTTTATCTTCTGAAGACATTTGAAATCTATATAGTACTGAAATCAAGCTGAAAATAGTAGAGCTGCTTGTCAAATATTTTACATGAATCAACTATTTAAGACCTATATATTTTTTCAAGAGTCTAAGTGGTAACATGAACATATGTTTTGATACAAACTCGAGCTGAACTGTGTCATGTGAGGCCCCCGTTACTAACAATAACATGTGACATTCCTGTAGAACTTTGTCACTCCGAAAGCACCAATTCAAGAAGCTTTTTATAATTTAAGATAAAAGCAGACTGTTAACCTTGAATATTTTTCCATTGGAACATCCAGAAATATTTGCTGTGTCTTCAGCAGAGAAAGAGGAGACAGCAAGAGTGAGGGTCAGGGGGAGAAATCAGAGATCATAACAGAGAGAAAGAAAGAGGACTTCTGAAAGAGAAATATGTTGTGTGACTGTGCTAAGTTGTGGTGATTTAACATATGCATGGGGTGTGCATGAAAGCATATGGGGGGCTGTAAGGATCCAGAGAGAGCCAACTTTTGCCACTTAACCTCTGAGGCAAGCTGATATTATTTCCTAAATAACAGATTTCCAGTCTTGCTGAGTTAGTGTGGGATGGAAGGGAAGTAGCTTCCAGTGACTTTGGCTGATCATGCACAGCCTCAAGGAGATGCTGGTGGACATAGCTCCCAGAAAAACCAACTTTGGAACTTTTGGAAACACTATTGTGCAAACCAAGTCACCAATCAGGTGAAGGTTGAGGAGGAACAGTTGTATTTCTGATAGAGGTTGGTCCCATTTTCCTTGCAGGCCTGTCATCCTGACAAGGTCCTCAAATGTGAATAGATGCTTTCCATAACCTATTTGATGAGACAAATTGAACTCTGATGTCATAGAAAAGTTTCTTGTGGTATAATTAGCTTCTCAAATAACACTTAAATCTCCCAACAATGCCATATGGCAATTTTACAAAGCACTCCCAGTAATTTGAGTAATGAGTGGGAGGTAACAAATCTACCTTGACTTTCATAATCATTCACTCACAGAAACTATTTTTAAAATATTTTTTCAAGATTGTAAGGGGTAGCATGAACATATGCTTTAACACAAACTTGAGCTGAACTGTGTCTTGTAAGCTGTTAACTAACATGACCTATCATGTTATGTGATACCTGAGTATCACCTGACTCAGATATGGAATCTTTGCAATGGAGCTTCTGTTAGTTACTTTTCTGTGGCTTTGATAAGACACCATGAAGAGTCAACTTACAAAAGAAAGAGTTTATTTAGGTTTCGGATTCCAGGAGGAGAGTCCATAATGGCAGGGGAGGCAGGGCAGCAGCCAGCCACAGCAGAAAGCTGAGATCACAACTTCAACCATGAACATGAAGCAGAAAGAGCAAAGAAAGCGAAAGTGGGGTGGGGTTATGAACTCTCAAAGCCCACACCCAATGACATACCTCCTCCAGCAAGGCTACACCACCTAAATGTCCCCAAACAGCACCACCAACTGGGGACAAAGTAGCCAAACACCTGAGCCTACAGCTCATTCAAACCACCACAGAGCTCTTTCCCCACTTGGAGTTTTTATACAATTTCAAATTGTGGTGCAGTGTGCCAACACAGCCCTACAACTGCTGGCATGGAAATAAGTTAAATATAGATTAAGGTAAGTAAAGAGACAACTATATGTAAAGACATGTTGATTAATTAATTTGTCCATATTGGGTTTTTTCTTCTATAAGGATAACAACTTGTTTAACATCTCCATACTTATACACTGAATTAAAATCATGCTCCTAAAACTTGAGAATTCACAGAGTTAAAAATTAGATTTAGAACATGTTTTGTGAGTTTATGGTAAAGAAATAGAGTTGTTTAATTTAGGGAGAAGCTTATGATATAGGTAAATAAGAACAGGTCCATTTTATAAAATCCTAGATAAATGATGGAACTTTAATCTTCCCACCTCTTGAACTGAGCACAAAGTGTCGGCTAAGCACGCCCAAGGAAATGTAGTGGAACACATACATTTCAAAGAGGACATGATAAGGTCTGGGAAGATGATTCAATCAGTACAGTGCTTTCCACGAGAGCATGAGGACCTGAGGTTGATCCCAGAACCCATATAAAAAATTTTTTAAAGAAACACAAGTATGGTGGTGTGTGCTTATAATCACAGCTCTGGGGAGGTGGGGACTGTTGGGTTCATGAGTCTCACTGGCCAGCTGAGTGTTCAAGTAGGGTACCAGTCCTCAAAGTAATTACATTTCTTCTGAAATTTGTACAGCTTTTTACCTGCCCACTGGCCATCTACTCATACAAAAGGAGACGTCCTACATCTTCTCATGACAAAGGGGGCTTCTACATCTTCTCATGACAAAGGGGGCTTCTACATCTTCTCATGACAAAGGGGGCTTCTACATCTTCTCATGACAAAGGGGGACTTCTACATCTACTCATACCGAAGGGAGGCTTCCTAAGTACGCAGATGTAGCTGCACTCCACTTACATATTAGTTGCACATATGGGCAAGATCTAGAGAGGGAGCAGCAGAAGATGTCTACATCTTTCTATATATAGTCTTTATTTTAAAATAAGACATGAAGAGAATCAGTCACATGGAAGGCAACAACTAAAATGAGCAGAAAGTCCCATAGCGTAAACTCAGAGATGGAAGAAAACTTTAAATAGCTAATAAACACTGAAGGAGACTTAAACATGTATCATACCTAAGAATATGAATTGTTTCTAATAGTTTTTGCTAGCTTACACTGGTGAGATTGCTCAGTAGGTAATGACACTTACTTCAAGACTGACCACATGAGTGTGTTCCCCAGAACTCAGTCAGTAGACAGAGGGAACTGGGGCCCACAAGTTCCCTTATGTTTCCTACATGCACTCACATACACATGCTTAAAATAAATCAATGTAAAAAATGATTCAACTAAAGAAAATGTAGAACTATCAGAAATTAAAACTAATTAGAGAATGTAAGACTTCAGAAGTAAAGGAAATACTACAGAGCAAAGAAGAGAGACAAAGAGTGAAAAGTCACGAGACTATTTTCCATATAGATATAACTACCATCCTTCAGCACCTGCAACCTGGCATCTTAGATAAAACTGAAAAAGTACAGTGAAGAATTATTAAAGAAATAAAGGAAGGTATTTCCCAGACTAATTATAGCCTGTCTCTACAATTGAATCTTCCTTAGTGTCTAGCCTACTGAATTATCTAAAAATTCACCCCACATGTTTGAGGAATGTAAGCAGCCAATGAAGAAAGATAAAAATTCTAAAGCTTTAGATATCTTCTTTGTTTTGGTAATTAACATTTCCACTATTCTCTAAAGCTTATAAGTTTCTGTGTTTTATAATATTTGAAGTGATATTTCTTACAAATCAATTTAACAGTTACAATATAATAATTTAAGATTCTCTACCTCTCTGTTCCATTATTCAAATGTATTTTAAATTTTTGTCTAATTTTGAACTGGTTCTCATTGATGATACATTCATCATTAAGACTTAAAAAAAATTCTAAAGCTTTATGGGTGATAATAAGTAACTACAAAAGAAGAAAAATCATTTAAGCCTCAGAATTCCCACCAGTGGCATTGGAAGGTAGAAGGCAGGTGAGCTTTACAAATGACAACCTAGAATTCCATACCCAGCTAAACAATCACACAGGAAAAACAGAGCATATTAACATTTACATAGCTGCATGGGCTCTGAAAATATAAACCTCATTTTCCTCAGAATATTAGCTAAAGAAATATACTAGCAAACTAGGGGAATAGACTATAGACCCATTCCAGTAGAATAGGCAAATCCTGAGGAATGCAATACCACCAAGGCTAGAGAAGAAGAACCAGGCCAAAGCAGGAGAAAGGGTAGGCTTCAGAAAATGTAAAGAATTCAAGGACAGAAAGAATGGCTATGGGTCAACAAGCTACAATATGTACGTTAATGGGAAGTAAGAAAAGCCTCTCCGCCTTGACACTCGTAACTTACCGCTTATCCAGTCTGGAGACACTGAACCTCACAGAAGCAAGTGGAGTCTCAGGAAGGAACAGCATTAGCCTGGCTGCTAGACTAGATAGACACATGATGTTCCCTTCTTTCTGTTCCTGAGATAAAACACTGAACAAAAAACAACTTACAGGAGAAGAGGATTTATTTCACCTTACACTGTCAGGTCAAAACCACCATTGAGAGAAATAAAGGCAGGAGTGTGAAGCAGGAACCACAGAGGAATGCTGCTTGCTGGATCTCTCTGGCTCATGCTTATCTAACTTCCTTATACAGCCCAAGACCACCTGTCTAGAGAATGACACTGTCTGCAGTGGGCTGAGTCCTCCAACATCAATAATGAAGAGAATCCTCTACAGACATGACCTCAGGTCCATGTTATCTGGGCGTGTCCTCCATTGAGACTCCCTCTCAAGTGACTGTAGACCGGGTCGAGTCAACGATTAAAGACAACTAAGACTAATGGGCCATCAGATGACAGATGGTAACAGTCAATAGATAAATGGTAACAGTCAATAGATAAATGGTAACAGTCAATAGACAAATGGTAACAGTCAATAGATAAATGGTAACAGTCAATAGATAAATGGTAGATTGATACATAGGTAATTATGTATATTTATGCACATAAGTAATCAATAATTATGTAATTGTCAATGCTAAAATTAGGTTAACATGAAAAAAAGTCTAGGATTCTTGATAATACTTACAGGGAAAAAATGTAAATATTACCCATCCAAGGAAGGTAAAAATATGGTAACAGAATGTAGAATAGAGTAGGTAGGGGCAAAATTACTCTCATCTTCTAGTTTGGGGAGTGAAAAAATGTTATCAAGAGATCATAGATTAGAAGTAAAAGTATTAACATATTTTATATAATAAATATAATTGATAATAGAATATAGGCACATAATAATATAGGCTGAAAATAGAATTATCAAATTATTGGGACTAAGAATCAAATGCAGAAAGCTAAACATGGCTTTTCTGGGGGCTTCAATGAATAGGGCCATTGTCTCCATATATACAGAAATAAATGAATGTATATCACTCAGAGACATAAAGACACTCAATGAAAGGAAAGCTTAATTCAGATTGGCCTAAAAAGATTACAAACAGGATGAGAGGGGGTATGCCAACAGTCTCTCTAGGTAGGTTCTGACTTAGACATGCTCCAATGTATCCCAGCAGCTGAAACTAAGCTTCACTCAACCTTATGCATCAACCAGTCAGAACTAGAAGTGATGTGGGTGTACAGGAAGGCTCTGTATAGCAGTTAAGAGCAAGGGCTAAAATCCTAGCTAGGGGACACGGATGTGCAACGCCCCATACAGACACACTCTACCTGTATGTGGAATATATTTACATGTAGTTTACTCGGGGAAATGTTTTGCTTGGCCCTACAGCATCCCTGTATGCAAAAACACCACACTGTATAGATAACAGAAAAATCAAACCAACCAACCAAACAACAACAAGTGGAAGGGATTCCTTTATCAAAGCTTGGTTTGTGTTAAGAGTGTTCAAAAATCCACTCCATGCAGTTAGGTTTTTACAGCTCCTGAAGATGAGCTCCAAAATCACAGATATCTGAGCATTCCTATCCGCACATGAGAGCCGCTGGCACAGCTGGCATGGAACACCCTTTCTTCTGCCTCTTCTAAATCGGTGGGAAGCTCCTCAGATCTCCTTTTGTGAACATTTTTCTCTCCTGGCAGTGGGAAACCACAGAGGGGAGAGCAGTGGATCTGCTGCTGGTGTGCAAATTTCCACACAACAAGACAGCTACCACAAGCACAAGTTCAGGCAGGGAGCCTACGATTCCATTCATTAGAATAAGATGGATTGTTGTTTTTTAAAAAAAACTGAGCTGATAGGAAAAATACAGAATGCGTGTGGAAGATTTTTTATGTGAGAAAGGGAGAAAGAAAGAGAGAGGAGAGGGAAAGGAAACAGGGACAAGAGGTGGGAATGAATGCCTTGCTGTGGACACCCCACCAGCACTCACCAGAGGAAATCAAGTTGCCGCCAGTTTGGCTGGGGTTCAGCGCCATCTGCATAGTATTTAAAAGTGTGAGCCAAACTCTGAGCTATTTCACTGGAGTTAGTAAGGAAGGGCTCCAATCTATATCTGAAACTCAACCGCTCCCACTCCTGGGCATGACTGGAAAGAGCTTATGGAGGTCGTGGAACTGCCACAGCATGAGAACCCTTTTGCAGTCCTGTCCAACCGGGAAGCGGTGGCCCAGGGCCTTGAAAGGTCTGCTTTCTCATTCCTGAATGATGTGGGAATCCTTCCGGGATGTGGGAGGGGAAAGGTATAAGATAAAGAAAATAATGTTCATAGACAAGCAGACAGGGAGCTTGCTGTTTGGAGGTTTTGAGCATCACTAATTCATTCCTCCGTGTGCGCAGGAGCCGCCTGTAATATTGTCACTGTGCATATGGAGCAAGGAAGGCACTCCTCGGATGAGATTCTGGATGAGGAACTCTTGTCCTAACGTGATTTTTCCCTTCAGAATCCAGATATTTGTTCTCACTAACACAGTATTCAAACTCGAACCTCACTTTCTTTCAATATCCATGAAGCATTTAACAAAAGAAAAAAAACGGAATTAAATAGGTTAACATGATACATGAGGAAACATGGTTAATAGAGAACACAGCTCACATCTATTGAATGTTTGCTATTGCCAAGCTCTATGTATTTCATATAAGAAGTTTAATTGACCTCCTCACACACCTATAGGGAGGCCCTGTTATGCCACTCATTTGCAGATAAGGACACTCAACAGAAGGTGTTTATTGTACCCTACTGGGAGGCGACCTCAAAGCTAGCCAGAGCTGAGGCAAATCAACCCAAGGTGTTGGGCCCTTGAGTCTTCGCCCTCCTGGTATTGATTGCTGCCAACCATGTTTATGTTAAAACCAACTCATTGTCACTTCTCACAGTCCTGTGGAGTAACAGGGCTCAGCAAGTGTCACTTGTGGGTGTCATAGCAGCTATAATCAGTTGGCGGCTAGAGCAAGAGTCAAATGGATGGTCCAGGCAAACTATCTAAGCTGGCTTTTCTCTCAAATTCAGCACTTATTAAAGATAGCTAGGGGTTGATACACGGGCGCTCTCTCTGTCTCTTTCTCCCCACATACACACAGACATTGTGAAGAAAGAACACTAGGGCTCCCTCACAGTATGGTGGCATCAGCTGCTAATCCTGTTGTTGTCACCACCATCCATCACCATCATCCATCATCATCATCACCATTATCACCATTATCATTCATTATCATCATCATCATCATTATCATTCATTATCATCATCATCACCATCATCATCATCATCACCATCATCATCATCATCACCATCATCATCATCATCATCACCATCATCATCATCACCATTATCACCATCATCACCATTATCACCATCATCTTCCATTATCATCATCACCATTATTCATTATCATCATCATCACCATCATCACCATCATCACCATCATCATCATCCATTATCATCATCACCATTATCACCATCATCACCATTATCACCATCATCACCA
>CABHPH010135252.1:31283-41491 GCA_902168325.1 Peromyscus nudipes
AGAGAGAGAGAGAGAGAGAGAGAGAGAGAGAGAGAGAGAGAGAGAGAGAGAGCAGGCATCCCAGGGATACCCACTGAACACTGCCTAACACGATACAACAAGACTGGGCACTAGTTGTCATATTGAGGATGGACAAGGCAACCCAGTAGTAGGAAAAGGGTCCCAAGAGCAGGTAAAAAAGTCAGAGACATCCCCACTCCCATTGTTCGGAGTCCCACAAGAACAGCAAGCTACACTACCATAAGGTATATGCAGGGACCTAACTCAGACCCATACAGAGTCCATGTTTGTTGCCCCAGTCTCTGTGAGCCTCTGAGTCCTGCTTAGTTGGTTCTGTGGGCCATGTTCTTGTGGTGTACTGGACCCCTCTGTCTCCTGTCCCTCCCTGGCTCTGCCTACTGTTTGGCTATGGGTCTCTGTATCTGCTCCCATCAATTGCTGGATAATGCCCCTCTGATGACAATTTGGCTAGGCACTACTCTGTAAGTATAGCAGAATATCATTAGGAATCATTCAGACCTTGAAAGGAAATCCTCAACTTCATACAGAAAAAAAAAACCAGGATAACTAAAACAATCCTGTACAATAAAAGAATATCTGGAGGTACCACCATCCCTGATCTAAAGCTGTAATACAGAGCTATGGTCATAAAAACCACATAATATTGACATAAAAACAGACAGGTTTATCAATGAAATTGAATTGAAAACCAGACAAATCCACAACAAATGGTACTGGTTTAACTGGATGTTGGCATGTAGAAGAATACAAATTGACCCATATTTATCACCCTGCATGAAACTCAAGTTCAAATGGATCAAAGACCTCAACATAAAACCAGACACACTGAACCTAATAGAAGAGAAAGTGAAGAGTAGTCTTGAACTCATTGGCACAGAAGACAACTTCCTGAACAGAACACCATTAGTGAAGGCACCAAGAACAACTATTAATAGATGAGACCTCACAAAACCAAAAAGCTTCTGTAAGGCAAAGGACACCATCAATAGGACAAAATGACAGCCTACAGAATGGGAAAAGACCTTCACCAACTCCACATCTGACAGAGGGCTGATCTCCAAAATATATAAAGAACTCAAGAAATTAGACATCAACAAGCCAAACAATCCAATTAAAAAATGGGGTACAGAACTACACAGAGAATTCTCAACAGAAAAATCTCAAATGGCTGAGAAACACTTAAAGAAATGTTCAACATACTTAGTCATCAGGAAAATACAAACCAAAACTACTTTGAGATTCCATCTTACACCTGTCAGAATAGCTAAGTTCAAAAACACAAGTGGCAGCTCATGATAGTGAGGATGTGGAGCAAGAACATTCCTCTATTGTTGGTGGGAGTACAAACTTATACAGCCACTATGGAAATCAATATGGCAGTTCCTCAGAAAATTGGGACTCAATCTACCTCAAGACCCAGCTATACCACTCTTGGGCATATACCCAAAGGATATTCAGTCATACCACAAGGATACTTGCTCAGCCATGTTTATTGTAGCTTTATTCATAATAGTCAGAAACTGGAATGCCCTAAATGTCCCTCAACTGAAGAATAGACAAAGAAAATGTGATATATTTGCACAATGGAGTATTATTCAGCTGTTAAAAAATGAGATCATGAAATTTGCAGGCAAATGAATGGAACTAGAAAAGATCATCCTGAGTGAGGTAACCCAGACTCAGAAAAACAGACATGGTATGTACTCACTATAAGTGGATATTAGCTGTAAAGTAAAAGATAACCATGTTACAATCCACAGATCCCGAGAAGCTAAGTAACAAGGAGAGATTAAGGAAGGATGTACGGATCTCCCTCAGAAGGGGAAATAGAATAGATTTTGTGAGTAGACTGGGGGTAGGTGGGGATGAGAACAGGAGGGATCAGGTGGGGGGAAGGAATTGAGAGAGTACTGGGAGAGACGACTAGAATTGGGGGGCATTTGGAGGGGCAATATAGAAACCTAGTA
Source organism: Peromyscus nudipes (assembly GCA_902168325.1). Classification (NCBI taxonomy): domain Eukaryota; kingdom Metazoa; phylum Chordata; class Mammalia; order Rodentia; family Cricetidae; genus Peromyscus; species Peromyscus nudipes. The sequence goes on from CABHPH010135252.1 coordinate 33,272, forward strand.
CAATGAAAACTCACTGGTCTATGAGAGTGACCCTAACCAAAGTCTTCTAGTAATGGAGGATACAAAGCCCAAACTGGCCATCTTCTGTAACCAGGCAAGAGTCCTAGCTGTGGGACTGGGACATCAACCTGGCCACCAAACCTTCAACTTACAATCTGTCCTGCCTACAAGATGTGCTGGGGCAATGGCGGCTCAGAACTTGCGGGAGTGACCAACCAAAGACCAGTCCAACTTGAGCCCTGTGCCATGAAAGGGAGCCCACACCTGACATTGCCTGGATGGCCAGGAACCAGAGGCAGGACAGCCCAGAGACCCAGGATAGAAACAAACACTACTGGAGAGAGAGAGAGAGAGAGAGAGAGAGAGAGAGAGAGAGAGAGAGAGAGAGAATATGAAATAAAGAGAAAAAGTCTATTCCTATTTCTAACCACATGTTTCTCATCCAACTTTTTGCCATGCATGAAACACAAGGACCCTGGTCCACCTCCGAAGGTATTCTCCAGACTCAGATCCATACCTATACCACTAGCAGCTAGCTAGTCACTGAACATCATCTTAGACACAGTATACTGAGGCTAAGAATATGAACTGGATGGCAGGAAGTCTGAGTTCAGTCTAACAAAAGCAAAGCAAGGCTACTGAAAATAAGCTTGCAGGAAATCCTTCCCAAAACAGCTCTCTTCTGCAACAGAAACCAACAGAGGCAGGACAGTCTAGTCCTGAGACTCAAGGCGAAGATTCTGCTGACAGGAATTCCAAAAATGTCTAGAAAAACATTAAGCCTCATTAAGTAAGATAAAAATTGCCTTTTCTTAAATGTCCGCACTCCTTAGAACCAAGTTTAGTCTCCCTAGAATGCAAACACTTTCCTAATTGAATTCTTGCCTTGGCTCAGTTGCTAATTAGCCTTGACCGAGTCACTTCTTAGCAACGCTTGCTTTTCCCTTCCTTGAAAGAGAAACACGTTCTCTGCTCCCCAGGACTGATAGGACAATCGGTGGGACTGTGCACAAAGCTAAGCAAGCTCTGCCTTGTCAGCCTCCACCTCAGGATTATAGGAGTCACAGAGGATGCCTCTTCTGCTAGGCCGAAAGCACCATCTGACCCTTCTGCATGTAGCCTCCTCATCTCCTAGAACAGAGTGGAGCCTACAGATAAGGCAAACACACACTTCATCTTCCAAGCAGGAACCTGCATTTTAAGTACAAAAATGGAATTTCTAACTACTGTGCTGTGGAACAAAACATCTAAGTCAGCTGTGTGGACTCCTGTCCTAGCAGATGCTCCAGAGACCTCTGTTGAATGTAACCATTACTTGTATTACTATCGTTTGTTCCCATCTCACTACAAATTTCTAGTCATTCTTTCTTCTCCCATTCCTTCCTCACTCCCATTTGAATTTGTTTGAATTTTCAAAGTCAAGACTCAATCCCATGTGAAATGAGAAGTTAACACTTTCATTAACAGATTTATACTACTCTGTATGTCAGTCCACCTCCCAGGAACTGGAACGACATTTTATTATTCCGTAATTCTGTATTCTATATTCTGTAATTATTTAGTGCCTCTAAGTAAGCAAGCTTCATCTTAAATGGGAGAGCTTGGAATGGCCAGCATAAGCAAAAAAATAAGATAAAAATAAATATGCACCTTCAGAGGACATACCTTCTTACAGGCAAAAAGGAAACAGCACACAAGTACAACAGACTCCAACAGCGTTAAGCACAGTAAAGGACTGAAAACAGTACGATGTGAAGGGTGACACTGGGACTTAAACATCTGGTCCCCAGCTGGTGGCAATGTCCTCAGAGTTTGGGGGAGCTTTAAGAGGTGGAGCCTTGCTGGAGAAAGTGGGGCCTGTGGGTGGGCCTTGAGGTTCATACTGGCCCTGCTTTCTGTCTGCTCTCTGCTTCTTGACCCATCCAGATGTGAGCAAGCAGCCTTATACCCCTGCCGCCATGGTCTGAGCTGTTTCCACCACCCTGCCTTCCCCACCTTGCTACCTTCAAGCTAGGAGCCAAGGTCAAGGGTTCTGATGTACCTGTGTCAGGCATTCAATCACAGCAATGAGAAAAGTGCCGAACACTGCATGTCAGTGGTGAAGGGTTTTAGAAAAGGCATTCTAGAGTAAAAGAGCCATTTGAGCTGAAATTGGAATGTGTGAACAATACAGACCCAGGAAGGACTGGGGATGGTGTCCTAGGCAGGGAGACCAAGAAATACAGAAGTCTGAGGGACGATGATCGCCAGAGTGCAGGGTGGAGAAAGAGAGCTCATAGGGAAAGAGCCTAAGACACAAAGGAGAGAGGTGCCGTGGCCCTTGAAGAACATAGGCCCTGAAATCACATTGACCATCCTAAGCCAGGAGGCCGACCCTTCTGCCAGCAGTGTGTCTGCATTAACAATGTCATACGCCAGAGCTGCTCGCGTACAGACTAAACAAAAAGGAAACATCTGAGCAGCTCTCCACATGGGAGATGCCACACAAGGAAGCAGTTCACCTCGAGTCCCTCAAGCAAAGGCTCTAAGGTAATTCATAAGGAGCAGCATTTGTGAAGTCCCAGCCTAAGACTGGACGTCAAAGTTAAAATTAAAATTATCTCTAAGCATCTATTGTGGTTGACATTTCTCTGGATGGTCCATGAAATTTCACAAATTCATCCATCTAAATACAAATTGGCAGGAAATGGATTGGGATAAAGTAGTTTTTATTTCTAGAAACTCGACCAGTTCCCAAGCCCAGTACCCTTTACCTGTGACCCAACTCACTGGTCTCCATGCCCCTTACTCATCACTATTAATTTTCCATCAGATAGAATAGTGCTCGGGCACCAAGCTCCCTTCCCTCCTTGCAGCCCTCACCACATCTGACTCTATCCCTTTTGTAGAGTAAAATACTGCTGTTTCTAAAGAGATCTCAAGCTAGCAGGTCCATGCTGGAAGGGGTTAAGCCTTCTAGATAGGCCCTGGCCTTTCTGGGCTTGTCCTGGGCAGCACCTGCCATGCGAATTCTGTCCCAGCTGTTCTCCTGAAACAGACAGTGGATGAAGTCCTTTGTGCAGCTCCACAGGTACATTAATTATAGACTACACAGATACATCTAGAACACTTGGCAGTGGCAAGACTGTAGTTAATGCTTTGTCCAACAATGTCTCCAATGGTGGGCATTGTGAGGATTGTAAGGGACTGTCCTGCCATGGCTTCAGATAATCCTGAAGTCCTTTGATCGCCCTGGTTACATCTCCTACACAATTTCATTGCAAAATGAATCTTTTTTATTTCCTTTTATAATCATCCTTTCAAATTGATAATAGGGATGAGCCTTGGAATAAGGTATAAGAGAATTATATTGACTGCCATGACAATAATTTCTAGTCAGTGAAATCCATTGCCATTACAGAAATGCAGCCGCTGGCCTGAAGTGTACCCAAGTCCTCTGAGAATTGAGAAATCCCAACAGCATTTCCTGACTTTGATTTCAAATGGAAAAAATTTCTGTGTTGCCAAAGATTGCACTTTTTTAAAAATAGGTGAATCTAAGAATTTTTTAATCCCAAATGCATAAGAAACTATAGCAATTTGAATGACCTGTGATAGAAATCAAAAGGCACTCCTGCAGAAGAATCAGCATGTGGACCTCTCATTTGAAAAATAATAAAGGTAATTAAATCATCCCTTTTACTGAGCCCAAGGAAAACCCACTAAGATAAAACCAGTTTGCCAGCTCATTAGGTAAAGTACAGAGAGGCAGCTAGAATCAACTCAGTCCCTTGGGGCACAGGGAGCTGCCCACAGGGAAATATCAGTTGGGGCCTAGATGTCTGTACCACAGGAAGCATCTAGCTCCATAGTCAGGCTTTTATGTAGCTAAGGAAGCACTTCTGAGAGGCACCCTTTGACTTGAGGAGAAAGATGCTGTAGGTGACAACCTGAAATAGAGACAAGAAATCTCACTGTTGGAGTTCACCTGGTCCAGAGAAATCTCACTATCATTTGTTGAGTTCCATCCATTTTGGATAAACAATGAAAAGACTCGGAAGTAGAACCCACAGAGGAAGGCTATTTGTGGCCACATTTTAGTGGCCCTTTGATGCCCATCATTGGGCTGGTGGTAACTAAGGAAAGCAACATTGTTGAGTCTAAGGAGGGGCAGAGAGGAGAAGTCTTTAAAAACAACAAAACCGTCATAATTATGAAGGCAATAAATTGGGTTCCCTGCTTCTGGAGATGTTGTTCGCCTTGGTGGATAATCTCATTTACATCAGGACATGCGCACTGGATCCTACTAAGAATATGAAATAGAAAACTAAATAAAAGAGCAACCCTAGCTCCCAGGGACTCAGACTTGGAGTGAGGTGTGGGAAAGATATGCATAAGAAAATGACTACAGCACACACTGGGCCAGCTCCTGCTCTGGTGCAGACACCGGAGAGGGGAACTGAGGGGTAGGTGGGTAGATCAGAATGCTCAGGAAAGTACCTCAAGCACATGCAGCAGCAAGAACAGAGGTGCAGACTAGGGACTAGCAAAGCCAGAGTATTCCAGGAGACACCAAGGATCTGCTCTTGGTTTACCTTGCTTAGGGCAGGGTAGACTTGATCACAGGTAAAACTGGAGAGCCAATGTGATGCGTCCCCTCTGTCCTTCAGAACCCAGGTCACCAGCTGTGGCCCCTGACAGCTTGCATTCTTTAAACACGTGAGTATTTACACACATGACCCAAGGCTTCTCCGTTCAGCTAACCTCTCCATGTTTGATAAGTCTAGTTAGATTATAAAACTTAAGGAAAGAAACTGTGCCCCCTTCTTCTCTTGGTGTGTGCCAGACAAAAGCAAGTGTTATCTGCAGGAAGCAGGCTTGAAGAACTTTCGTCATGCCGGGCCATCATTTTAAGGCAATGTTCCTTGTAAGTTAGAACGTCGGTAAAGAAGAACACAGCTTCAGGGGGCATTGTTAGTTACTAAGTTGGGAGTTGGAGGGAGGAGCCTAAGTCTTGCCAAGCAGCAGGAGAACTGAAAATTTATAACATTCATGGCTCCCAGCTTACTAGGAAGTAGAAAATAGCATCAAGCACTCTCTGATGGTCCCATCCCCATCGCCTATTCCATCAGCCACGGCAAGCCAGAAACAATAGATCAGTGCTACGATTTGAAGATCTGCTAAACTCATCAGCCTGAGACATTCTGGTCTTTTTTTATCTTTTCCTATAACAATATTTCACAGTTCACATTTTGTCATCACTTGCCCTTTTTGCAATCTTTTTCACAATTTTGAAACATGTAGCATGCATTCTGCAGAAAGGGGGGAACTGGATAACACCAGATTTACTCTGACCTTTTTGAGGTTCCAAATATAGTTAGCCATTTCTATCCTCCTAGCTTTTCAGAGGCTCATGTGCTCCAACTAAAAACAGCAAGCCTCTCTCAAATTACCAGCGCTTAAAAGGTTAAACCGTTTATTTTTACCCTACTAGCAGAGAGTTAAGCCCCAGTGCATTGCACCTCACTTTGACAAAGATTAGCTCAAAGAATCTAGAAATTATCCATCTTTAACTCTTTCTGTGTTCACTGCTCAGTTCTCTCTGAGAGTTTCCGTCACAACTTTTGCAGGTTGCTAGAACTACTTGGCTAACTCAGTAGAGCCCTGCTACTCTCTTGTTCCCTCCAAGCCAACGTCTTGGCCCACTGAAGCATGGAGTACAAAGTTCAGACTCCCGGGAGAACAGATAGAGATTTCAATGGCAGCAGAGTCGCCCTCAGGACTCCCTTCAGGAAGAAAGAAACTCTAATGTTTCTCCACAGAGCAGCTAACATTTGGCTTCATAGACTGCATCTGTGTCCAGAAATATTCAGAAAAGAAAGGTCCAGCTCATGTGCCTTCAAATAAGGAGACGGGTGTGACACAGGAACGTGGAAGGAAAGCTTCAACCAGAGTGTGTGCCTGTGTTATCTTTCTTCTTCTTTCACAGACTCTGAAGATTAATTCTCATCATCCTTTTCTCAGTGCCCCATTCTGGGGGCACACATACAAAACCTGAGCAGCACAGGCAGCCAGCAGCAGACTGGTTTTGTCACCTCTGTTGAATAAAACTTCTTTTTAAAGACACATGGAATCCCCAGGGGGAAGCGGGCATGGGGAGGGGGGAAGGGAGACACCCAAGTACTTCCCAGCCTGTCATTCACTTCCTTCCCCACCCTGGAGTACTCTCCATTTTCTGCCCAAATAGCCACGGCTTATCTTTTCTTGCCCATTTCAAAACCCGCTTTGAGAACACATAAATGGCTGGCATAGTTTCCCAGCATCAGAAAAGTGAACTGCCCACTCTCACAAAACAAAGAAAGCCTGCTGGGCTGTTGAAAATGAAAGCATTAGAAACATGGATTTTTGTTTCTTAGAGGAGAATGCTCGGCTTGGCCTTTGGTGGCCTGGTTTAGATTTCTGTCACCTGCACAGTAAGTAAAGACCTAGAAAGAACGGGAAGGCAGTGTGGTTAAAATATGAACTAGAGAGACGGCTCAGCAGTTAAGAGTACTTGCTGCTCTTCCAGAGGACCTGAGTTCAGTTCCCAGAATCCACATCAGACAGCCCAACCACATGTAGTTCCAGCTCCAGAGGATCTGACCCCTTCTTCTACACACACACACACACACACACACACACACACACACACACACACTAAAAAGAAGTCTTTAAAAGTATATCATGGGTGTTAGATGAGAAACTCAATACTCATGAAAAGCTGGTTGCCTACGGGATCCCAGCAAATCTTCTTTTAGAAAACAACTATGTGATAACAAGTGGTTTATTATGTGAGCATGTCACCCTCTCAAGCCACTGCTGGCCTAGGTTTCATAAATGTATTTGCATCCTTCCAGGGAATTTTCATTACATAAAAAGTCTTCCTCTTGCCCAACTTTACCACCTGAGATGCCAACTACACACAGGAGACAAATCTCATGAGGAGTTAAGTCCCAATTCAGTGTGTGAGGTAAAAATTGTACAAAGTTACTCTTGAAAATACACCAAATTATCAGAAGACAATACATGTGTTTATATACACAGCATCATACAGCAATTGTTATGCTAAATTGTGGGACACTCCCCCCCCCCAATGCTAACTTAATGGAAGAAATGAGGAGAATCTACACAGTTCTTGAGCATTCAAAATCTTCTGTAAGAAGAAATAAAACTGTCAATCTTCTTTTTGCTGGCTTGATTTGCTCTAGACCCTGTTAATATTTGGTCTAGATAGTTCTAACACATATCTATGTGTGAGACAGCATTAAACTAAGTAGAGACACCAGTATGAGAACCTGATGTGACAACCCATGGTCTATGACTTGATAATGCTAATCACGTTATGAAGCATACTCAATTCCCTTTTGTTATCTGACTCTTATCAGGTAAGACTTGTGTGAGCATCTCAAATCCAAAAGAAGAAAGGAAGGCATGGAATTCAATGGATGGTTCAAGGTCACTGTAGTCACTGAGGCAGAATTGGGAAATCCAATCAGATCCACTTATTCCTGGCTCAATGTCTCTTTCAAAGAATCCCACTGCCCACCGGTGACAGAAATCCATTTCATCAAGACAGGAGAGTGGGAAAGCATGCCACAAAAGAGGAATGGAGACGCATCTTCCAGAAGACAGTAAGATTTGTGGGTGAACAAGAAAAACACAATTTTAAAAATGCAGAGAATTTCTGAGTATTCTGTGGGGGAAATAAAATCTTCGTCCTATGCTGATATTAGGAACTTCAGTTACTGTTTCTAACCATACCTGAAATGCTTTTTATGCTCTCTCTTAAATGTCACAGGATATATCAGAAAAGGAGGAGGATTATGAGGAAGAGGAGTAAAAGAAAGCCACAGAAAGGGGCTGGAGGGATAGCTTAATAGGCAAAGTGCTTGCCTAGGGAAGAAGATAACTTGAGTTCAATCCCCAAGGAATAAAAGCCATGTATAGTGAACTGTTATCACCAGGAAAGTAGAGACAAGCAGATCCCTGGGGCTCCCACCCAACCAGCCTCACCCACTCAGTAAGCACCAGGCCAGTGATAAATCTTGTCCCAAAAAAGGAAGGTAAGCAGGATTGGTACCCACGATTGTCCTCTGACCTGCACATATACACACACAAATGCGCATGCACACATACATGCACATGCACACACAAACACACACACAGGACAGAGTGAGGGAGGAGAAAAAACAATGTTAAAAA
>CABHPH010135253.1:0-21649 GCA_902168325.1 Peromyscus nudipes
CATTTGCCTGATAACTAAGAATGTGAACATTTTAAGTGTTTCTCAAACATTTGAGTTTCATTTTAGATCTATACCCCATTTTTTAACTGGGTTGCTTTCTTGGTATCTGGGTTTTTTTGTTCATTTGTTTTGAGATATATATAATATATATTAGCCCTCTATCAGATGAGGAATTGGTAAAAATCTTTTCCCATTCTGTAGACTGCTTCTCTATCTGATTGATGATGGCCTTTGCCTTACAGAAGCTTTTCAGTTTCATGCGGTCCCATTTATTAATTGTTGATCTTAGTACCTATGATAGCAGTGTCTATACAGAAAGTCTCCTCTTGTGCCAATGTGTTCAAGGCTATCCTCCACTTTGTCTTCTACCAAGTTCAGTTTATCTGGTTTTATGTTGAAGTCTTTGATCCGTTTGGACTTGAGTTTTGTGCTGGGTGCTAAGTATAGCTCCATTTGGATTCTTCTACATGTAGCTGTCCAGTTTGGCCAGTGCCATTTGTTGAAGAGTCTATCTTTTTTCCAGTGTATATTTCTGGCTCTTTATCAAAGTTCAGGTATCCATAGGTGGTGGAGTTATGTCTGGGTCTTCTATTTGATTCCACTGATCAAACATATCTGCTTTTCTGCCAATAACATGATGCTTTTATTACGATAACTCTATAGTACAACTTGAAATCTGGAATGATGATACTTCCAGCAGTTCTTTTTTATTATTTGGGATTGATTAGATATGCTAAAGATAACCGAGAATGGAAAGATCCCCTATGCTCATGGATCAATGGGACTGATATAGTGACAAAGAAGGCAAAATTGAACACGTTCAAATGTTGTCTAATCATTGCTAGAAAGTATGTGTTTTTAAGTGCATATTGTGTTCTGTATAATGACTCATACAATGAGTAAGTGAAGGAGTATTGGGATTCATCTTGAGTCCTACTCACTAATTATTGGAAGCCAGGCCAATCTAAGGCTTCCCTGAGGCCCCAAATATGGTGAAGAAACATAACTCCTTGTCTAAATGTAGAAACATTCTTGGCAAAGCCTAGGCCTAGGGCCTTGAGAGAGCTGCAGTTTCAGATCCCGGGGACTCAGCTTTCTCACTTTGGACAGCTGTGGTCATCAGTCTCAAGGCCACTGAGCACCAGTTCTATGACCCACTTGAGATATCCTGTACTCCATTTGTGCAACATTGCTTGATTAGCTTCCAGCTGACTTCATCCCATTGTATGACAGCTTTCTGAGGACTCTGTCTCATTTTTCCCTTGCAAACTGCACATAAGATGCAGTTATTTCTTAAGAAGCTTATTTGACATAAGGCAGAGCTTGTGCAAGACCTCCTAGTCCCAAACTGTGTCTTCTTGTTGTATAATCCTCTGGCATCTGAGGAACCTGACACTGAAGAAAAACTGAGGGTCTTGTCAACCAACACCAAAGGAAGCTTCCCCAAACACATCCCTTCTGTAGTGCTTTCAAAAACACACTGCACTTCAGACAGTGCAAACTTTGGTGGCTTTGTGATCATTTCCCTGCCCTTACCATGCACATCTTCCCTGGGACTCCTGCTTTTCAGTGTTGGATGATACCTATGGCTACAATTGATTACAGCAAAACCACATGCCTGATCTTAATGGGAAAATATGGCAGCCAGTCTGGAGCTTCTACGTACAGTCTTCCTTTAATGTCCTGTGGGTCTTCACAAAATTCATGCTCCTCATTTAGTGGAATACAGTGTGAAGTGTCTCTGCCCAGTGAGACCTGTGTAAGACTCAGGTCCCAAGGTTTTTAAAGACAAATCCCATAGGCATCAGTCTCTATCCACAACAACCAAAAATTTATACTCTCAACTGAAAGCAGGCGTTCTGCATAAATGGCCTTATCTCAGTAGAGGGACACAGCAGCCTCATCAGCAGAGTGAACATCCCAAGGCCAAGTTTCCAGATGCCAGGTCTGCCACTTGCTGGCTGTGTGTCTTGACCCCTTTTTAATTCCATTTTTCTCACTTACTGGTAAGGCAATGTAATAAGGAAGAGAGGACCCAGTCCTCACAAAGCATTTAGCACGATGTCTGGCAGGTAACATTCTGTGCAAGCTATTATTGTTATAAAGTTGAACAAAATTATGTTAGATGGTATTGTAATAAATCAAAGTTGTATGAGATTTTCCTGGGAAGAAATATGCAAGCGCCTTGCTAATAAGCATCGGTGTTCCGTCAATTTATGTATCCATGCCTGCAGTCTTGTTGCTGCTTTTGTTGGGGGGGGGCACATTTGTTTAATAATGGTCCTAGCACTGTACCCACACCAGCTGAAAAGCAGAAAGTGTTAGGAAAGAGCAACAACACAGGCTAGTCATTCAATGATCTTCAAATTTTCAAGAGATTCCATTTGAATTGCAATGTGAACGCTCGTTGTCCGCAGCACTGAGAAAGGAGACGCTGCAGAACGTAATGAGCAGGGCGGCGTGGCAAGGTCACTCCACACATCTGTCCTCATCGTGTTATAAATGAGAAACATGCCTTCGATTTATCATTTTATAGTGCCAGATACTGGGCTTTATGCCTTCCTTTCATTTAACCTTCGCAACAACCACGTGAATTACGTTTCATTATCCTGATTGCATAGATGAGAAAACTAAAATATGGGCTACATGTGAGAACCCCAGTAGTGTAAGTCTAAGAATTCAAACGCAAAACGACATCTCAGAGTCGGGGCTCTTCCCCACTGTGCAGTCTAGCTTCTTGGACTCTAAAAGAGCTTTGTGTACTGATGTTAATTCTTTCACCCTAACTGAATCTGGGCATTCGCACTCAAAATAGAGGAAAGTAGATTCACATTAACCAAGGATTTAGGAGTCAGGCAAAGGTCTCTAACTAGGATTCTTCTTTTTAATAGGCTTCTCCAAAAGATGAGTTATTTTAATGCCGTTGCTGCAGCTAGTTTCATATACAGCCTTATGAGAGGTGATCTGTTAAGAAGTAAAGTTTTCAATAAGAAAGGGGAATAAAATATGTATTTGGGAAACCAGACAGATGATTTTAACCAGACTTCCTTTCTCCAGAGAGATAAATTCTTTGCATTTGTTGTCTCCAGCCTTGCCTCTAGCTATATTCAAGGTGTACAACATGCACACAAAAACATACACTCAGCTGCAAAGGAAAGAATGCAGGAAATTCAAAATAGCATCATCCAAGGCCCCAGGGAACGGTCAATGAGCCAGTGCATTCCATGACTAGATTCCTTGGTCTACTGGGTAGAAATGCTCAAGACTTCAACCCTCCTTAGACCAGTGCCTCCATTTCAAGGTCACTTGTGTAATATAGGAAAATGATTAGGGAGTAGAACGGAAAGGTCAGGATTTAGCATGGATTGTGTGGGATAACAACGTGTTTCTGAGAGTTCCCGGGGCACGAAAAGAGCATGGGGCACTTGAGAATCTGCCTTGCAAAAACTAAAACTTGAAATATGAAGTATACGAAAAACAGAGCAGCCCCAAACAATTCCAGCAGTATTGTAGCCTTGCAACTGTAGGAAACTGAGGGAGTTTCTGACTTAAGGGAAGGAATGATGTCTTTCTCAAATTATGCCTTTTTTATGGGGGCTTAACTATATAGACTGTTCCAGTAGTTACCAGCTTAAATAGAAGCATCCTTGGGGACTTGGAGGAACAATTTTGAAACAATATCTAAAAGGCAATTATATACCATTGTTACCACTGGGAGTGGAGGGCGGGGTGTGTAACTAGGGAATACTTCTAGCATGATTCCCTTTGAACACTGCTATTGATGTTGAATTTTTTTCTTTAAACTCCCACAAGGGGAAGATTTTCTTAACTGAGAAAGCTTTGCACAGAAATCTCAACTAGGTGCATGTAGAAATGGACAATCAAATGATCAGGTAGATGAGGCAAAACAAGAGATATAGACATAATTATCGCTGTAAGCTTCATCATTACAACTGAAGATAAATTACATTCTCCTTGCAACAGTGGTTTCTCTTTAGAGAAAAGTGTCTTGAATTTTTAACTCCATAAAGTTGCTGCAGTCTTTTATTTTTAAAACTCATGTCCAGTGTAAAAGACTGTTTTTATCTTGGGTGTTCAACAGTCAGTCTTTGCCAGAGCTGTAGAAAGTTTCAGGAACACAGGAGAACAGGCATAGAGAACCAAGTTGGACACATCTTCAGGGCAAAACAAGATTGGGATCATTAAACAAGAATTGGCATCTTCCTCCCACCCTGAATAGATGTATGCATGGACATGCCACAGAGAAACCCATCACTGTGTTCTAGTGCCCCTGTGACTCTCAAAAATGCCCTAGTTCAGATATAGTGCCTTGCCTCAGATGTTATTTTAGAAATTGCTACAGGGATATATAGCTGGCCATATAAGAATATATATACACAATTCTCTTACCCATAAACCCTGTCGTAACAGAAGCCTACAGCCAGATAGTGATTATTATGAAAGTCCCAGTGAGGACCTGGGGAGACAGCTCAATGGGTGAAGTGCTCATGAACAACCATAAAGATGAGTTCAGATCCCCAGCATCTGTATAAATCCCCATGTGGTAAAATTTCTGTAACCTCCGTGTTGAAGTCCAGAGCCAGGAAGATCCTAGGGTCTTGCTGGTTAGCTCTTTTAGCAAATGGTAAGCGCCAGATTCATCTCAAAAATAAGGTGGTAGGAACTGGAGAAATGACTTGGAATTTAAGAGCTCTGGCAAAAGACCCAAGTTCAGTTTCCAGTACCCATGTCAGGTGGCTCACAACTGTCTATCTCTAGGTACTCTGTCCTCTGTGGACACCTACACTCATATGCATGCATGCTCTCTCTCAATCACTCTCTCTCTCTCTCTCTCTCTCTCTCTCTCTCTCTCTCACACACACACACACACACACACACACAATTAAAAATATAATAAAAATCAAAAAACAAAATAAGGTGGAGAGTTATTGAGGAAGATATCTCAATATCAACCTATGGCCTTCCAATGGACCTGCACAGGCAAGCACACCTGCCCACACACTGTCCCAGAAAGTTAATGGTATTTAACTGGGTTCAACAATAACTGTCTCTATTTTATTTGTCAAGAGGCAATGGCTCAATCAGATTAGTTTTATGAGTTATATTAGTCTGCTTCTTTTTGAATTAAGGAGCTGCAGACAACAGACATAGACTGTGTTGTTCAGAAGCTGCTGTAAGACACAATTACCCTTTAGGGCCATAAGATAGAGGAAAATAATAACACCAACAGCGTATTAGTGATTCATATGAAACAAATATGGTTTATTTTTATTCTGTTTCCTCTCTGACACTGAATTCAATATACTGTAGGACTGTATTATTGAACACTTGCTGTGTTCTCTCAGTCTTTAAAGAGAAATAAGAAAGAGAGACAATGAGGTAAAAAAGGATATCAACCCCCATATGGAAGAAGAACAAAAGAAACTATCAATTCTAGAGTGATTACTAAAGGGGAGGAACTTTTTAAAGTCTTCCCTGCATTGATATTCATCCTTGAAGGATGATATTAAGAGAGAATAAAAGACCACCAGTGCGGTCCAGACTTTTGACATTGCTGTATGATTTTGCCACTTACAAAAACATGATTGGCTGTGTTGCTAGCTACCCTGGGACAAATATGGTCCACAAGCTACAAGCTAGACATACCTGCAAGAAGACACTCATTTCTACAAGAAACGTCAATTCAACAATATGTGGAACAATTCCTTCATGATAAATCCAGAAACCAGATGAACAACTCTTACACCCTGTATGAGCATAAAACCCCTAATGGGGACACTCATTCACCAAGGACCCTGCATGGCTCAGAGAGCATTCCCAGGAAATAAAGGGTTTATTTTGGCTAGCAGATCAAAGGTGCAGTCCATCATGATAGGGAAGTCAAGAGAGCAAGAACTTGAAGCCACTGGTCACATTGCAGCCCCATCAGGAAGCAGAAAGGGATGTCTCCTCAGCTCTCCATCTCCACTCTGCATTCCAGGATCCCATCCAGATCATAGCACCACCACAGTGTATGTGTGTTCCCATCTCAGTTAAGCTAATCAAGACATTCCCAAGGCCCCATCTCTCAGATGACTCTAAATCTCATCAAACTGACAAATGAGATTGACCATCAAACTCACCCAAGGTCCTATAACCAAGTAGTGCAGCCAGGATCTGAACTCATTTTAATCCAAAACTTAGTATCTTCATCACTGCCTTTTCCAACTACTAAAGAGATGTAGTGACAAAGTACGTAATTCACAGGCAATGGAGCTCTCCCAGGTGTGAACCAACCATCAATGTTTGTCAGTCACCACGCTGACCAAGCTAAGGACTGTAAGACATATGAAAAGAGTTTAATCCCCATGCCTTGCCTCTTACAAAGGAAAGTGTCTATGTAGAGAAAGTTTGACAAAGTGGCTACATAATAAACCACTAGGGAGGTTTTTTACATGATATGGATGAACAGATCTCACATTTGAATTTAATTGATCTGGATTCCTGCAATCTCTCCAGATAGTTATGATGTGTAGCCACTGATACAGATCAAATATTAACTTGGACAGAATAGATATTTTAGAACTCGTTTAGTACAATATAGCAAGTGAGATAGATGTGAGGGCTATGTGGCCAGTGTAGGCTAGAGTAGGCAAAGAAAGCTTCATGGAAACTTAAAGTGATAGTGTAAACTCATACGAAGTTCGAATAGGTGAAAGAGAGAATATAGAACAGCTAAAGAAATGGATGCAAGAATTGGTCTTGTTTGGATGGAGGCAGGAGTGCAGCTAAGCATATGCTTTCGTCCTCAGCACCAAAGTTTCTGGAAGCTAGAGTACAGCCCGTTTTGCTAGTTCCATCTGGCCTGCAGCTGCTCCTGGTACTCACACAAGTTTGTCTGCTGCCAAAACAACAGAATTCCTGATAAGTAAGTGAGTGCCGTGGGACTCAGCCCCAGTTCAAGCTTTGAATCTGGGATTCGTCACTGAACAGCATTTGAACTCCATGTGAATCATTGGTCTTCCTAAAATGCACACTCATTGTCACTCACATCCACACCATCACCCACTAAGGTCCATTCATAATCATATGAATGAAGGAAAGAGGATTGATTGAAGGAAAGCTGAGTACTGGCCCTGAGGACCTCGAACACAAGGCTCTGGTTTCCTCTGCCATAGGTTACAGAGACAGGACAAAGAACAACTAGGATCACTTCAGCTCTGAAATCCCTGGAATCTTGGATATAGACAACTAAACTTCCTGAAGGATCTTCTACTTTGCAACAACAACAAAAAAAAAGCTTCCAGGGCCTGCAGAAGTGCCTTGGCAAGTAAGAATGCAAGACTAAACACAATTACCCTACTAATTTTCAACTTGCTTTTTTTCTGTATCTCCAGCTTTATTTCAATTTAGTTCTAGGCCCAAGTTGCTAAAATATGAGAAGGCCATGTTCTTAGCAGGAAGTCTCCAAATGCAGCCCCTAATAAACCATATGTTAAATTATTCACACTGTGGTGTGGTCCCCTCCTAAATCTCCTGAGTCTTGTTTTGTTTCTTTAAAAGGGGGATCAGAACACAAACCTTTATTCAGATTCCCTCTTCCTGATGCAAAGGCCAGTTCATCCTATCTAGTACTGAGGTTTGTTCCCCTGCACTGCTCTCCTTAACATGCTTCACTTGCTCAGTTGCACACAGAACCTACAATTCTCCGCCATACTATAAAATTGTTTTACTTATCATTTTCTGTTGGCTAATATCTTTCCTTTCTCTCCTCTATAAATAAACAAGCTTTTTTGTCTCCTTTGATCATTAATAGTCCCTGCAGATAGGAGGTGATCAGTGCACATCCATGGAATGAAAAAGCAGAATGAATTCACATGAACTAAAAATACAATAGCAGAAATACAGCAGGAAATACGAGAAGAAATGGCTAAAACACTGGAAAGGGCCCTGGCTTCTGTGCTCTTTGGATCTTTAAATCTTTTGTCTTTTATTACATCTCCCAGTTTAACCAACAGAATGAAAATGCACAGTACAAAGTACATCCAGGCTAAGACAGAACAAGTTTCCCTTGCACCTCCCTGCTTGGAAAGCCAGCTATTCGTTCCCATTCTCTGAGATAAGGAAGCACAGGATGACCATGGAGAGAAAGGGCAATGCTTACCCAGCTCCAACCAGGTCCAGTCCACACCAAATAAGGCTCCATGTGTATGAGTGACGAATCCTTTCTGGGTGTCAGCCAAGTTGAGCCTTCTAGTGATATGATAGATTTTTTTTTTAACAAGAAATCTCCCACTTGAACCCAGGAACCCAGGAAAGCCAGGAAAAATGTAAGAAATGATAGCAAATAAATGTTTTGTGGGGTTGTTTTATGGAGAGTAGATCATTTAAACAATACCATACAACCCAGAAATTCTACATTTGAATATCTATATAAAACACCTGCTTCTGTGTAAATGAAACCTCTACTGAAGTTTTTATGTTCTTGACAAAACTCTGTCAGTAAGATAATAACTAAATAATTATGGCTTACCTTTATTGGGAATGCTAATGGTCAGATGTTAAGAAAAATGAGATTGGCCTTCCGTGTACAAACACGGCATATGCTCAAGTTACATTCTTCAGTAAAAAACAATAATATATCATAGGCAGAGTGCGTGACAAGGAAGAAGGTATAGATAAAATACATTACAGGATGGCAAGTGCTGAGATGAAAACATCTATCAAGTCAAAGGACAAGAGTGCTTTTTTTTTTTTTAAAAAAAAACCGAGTAAGGATGTCTCAATAGCAGGTGAAGGATGAGCCATAAAAGACAGCTGAGCCAACAGAACCCAAAGCAGAGAAAACAGGTTCCATACATTTTTATGACTCTACCTTGTCACCGATTTGATTTAATTTAGCAAGTTTGAATTGGCAAAAATCTCTAGGTATAGCATATGAATATTTTCGGTCCATGGTCTAAGATGTGAATTATCCCCTTGCCCAGCATATCCGTGCTATACTTGCTCCCTCCCTACTAGTGTCTTAGTAGCTGTTAAAGGCATCAGATTGGGGGTTCTCAACCTGTGGGTCATGACCCCTTTGGCAAACTTCTATCTCCAAAAAATATTTATATTACGATCCATAACAGTAGCAAAGTTACACTTATGAAGTAGCAATGAAAACAATTTTATGGTTGGGGGTCACGACCACATGAGGAATAGTTGGGGCATTAAGTAAGGTTGCAAACCACCGTACCAGATCAGCAGCTGCAGTGTTGCAGTGTCTATGTATAAGTAACCTTATTTTACTTAGTTATCACCCCAGAGCATGAGACTAGTGATTTTAAACATCAAAGAACAGGTTAACTCTGACACTGCACAGCAAGGCTTCAAGCCATGTAAGAAAAACCATAGCACAAATGGGGATAAGTACTATCTGTGTTTTCAGGCCTCTGCTGGGAGTACTGGGTTATGTCCATGTGCATAAGAGACCAATGTAAGATAACGTGGCTAAGTGCACTGTCAGAGTCCACCAAAGAACAGAACCACCGGGTTATATGTGTGTGTGTGGAACTGGCTCATTCTATTGCACAAGCTTAAGAAGTCCAAATCCAATAGGGTAGGTGGACAAGCTGAACACCAGCCAAGAGTCACTGTCAGTTTCACAGCGAAGACTCATGGTCTAAAGTCAAGCCCCTGGAAGAGGGAAGCCTTTCTCTTTTATGTGACCTTTAACTGATTGGATGGTGCTCAATCATGTTGTGGGAGAGCAATCTGATTTACTCCAAAGTCTACCAATTTAAATATTGGTCTCATGGGGGAAAAAAAAAAACTTCCATGGCTTGCAAGATGCTCAGCATGTATTGCCAAGTCCTGATGACCTAAGTTCAATCCCAAGAATTCACATGTTGGAAGGAGAGAAAGATACCCGAAATTGTCTTCTAGACTACATGTCATCTCTCTCTCTCTCTCTCTCTCTCTCTCACACACACACACACACACACACACACACACACACACACACGTGCACACACACATCATAATAAATAAATAAATAAATAAATAAATAAATAAATGTAAAAACTGCTTTCACAGAAACATCCAGAATGCTTGACTAACTAGACACTATGATTCAGTTAAAAGTTGACACACAAAATTAACCACCACAAGAGCTCGAGCATGTACTGCTTAACCTAATTTGTAAGATGTATGTGAAAATTATCTCAAATGTTATGCTTACCTTTTTTGAGATGAGGAATCATTTCTGAAAAAAATAACTATAAATTGAACTCAACTCGGGGAAATAACTATGAATTGGATTCCACTGTACTTAAAGTTTCTGAAAATGTATCTGATTGTCTGTTAAGTCGATTTGTGCTGCAATAAAAATGGAAAGAAAATAGGCTGGGGTTATTAGGGAGCAGCTTACACTCAAAAGGAAAATGAACGTATTAGATCTGGGAAGGGATATAAAGAAACGAAAGTCAATTGTTGTGCTGAGCATGTCGCCTATTTAAGCTTCCTCTGAAAATAAGCACAATGGTAATGTGGAAACACAGACATGAGACAGGGCAGAGCTACAGAACAAGACAGTAAAAGACTGTCAGTGTGTCAAAGGGAGGGATTGGTAGGGAGGATCAGAAAACTGTAGAATAGAAATGATATCTCCCTGGGAATGATGAAAGGGACTATAAATGCTCTCTGTTCAGAGAAGCTGCTGGAAAGAGAGGCACCAGTGGATTGCCTTAACAGCATTTGGCCCCTGGCAATAATGTCCTGAGATTCAGGAAGAAGAAGATAAAACTGGGGTCAGAGTGCAGTCAGTGTGTGTAAACCATGAACTGCCTTTCCCGGATTCTTTGCTCCTTCAGTCCAAAGCCTCAGCTAGAATCGCACACTATTTGTACTAAAAACCAATTCAACAGTTACTTTGTCACCTGCCTCTTCATTCCAAATTACCCAGCTGAGAAGAATTAGGTCTGGAGCAGAAATTAAATAACCAATTCATAACCAAAAACAAGCTTTGAAGCTTTGCTTCTGCAAGAGGAATTTATTTAATTTCTCTTTGCACTGAGACAGAGTCAATAGACTAGAAACTAGGCAGCCTGTCACCCATATTTATTGAAACATCTCTACGATCCCTGTATTTCTTCCTCAGGTTTTGGTGTGTTGTTGCCCTGAAAGGCCTGTGGGTGGAATTATTTTCAAAAGATGCACTGGAATCCTGACTTGACTTAGGACTCAGGAGCCAAGGGTCAAAGGCACCTGTATGCTTGCAGCCACCTTGCCATAGCTCTCCTAGCCTGTGTCTGGAAGGGGAGTATGGGAGCTTATACCATCACATCTGATTAAGACAACTCTGGAGTATGGTTCCCACTCAGCAGTTGTTGGGGAACTGGCGACACCCTTCCAAAGACCATCCAATACTAGTCCCTCGCCTGGCTTCTGTCCTGATTCCATTAACAATCTCTCCTGGGAACATTTCCCAGCAAATTAATGCACAGACAATCTTTATCTCAGACAGCCAGGGAAAGGCTCCACCATTTCTGTTCTTCAAGGCTTTTTATGCTTCTATCCAAATAATACAGATTAAACAAACCCAGGACTTTTTATCCTGAGCCCTTGATACTATAACCAAATTTAGCCTGAGTTAGAAGCATTTTAATTGCACCACTGTCGATGATATCATACATGACGTCATTAGTGGCCTGCAAGCTTTAGGACGAAAAGTAATTTCAGGGCAGGGGAGAGACCGTAGACCTAGGGATCAAACAGACAGATGTAATACATGACGACAAATTCCATCTGGATAACCCAATTTTTGATTCTGAGTCTCCAAAAGCAACACTGATCGCAAAAAGGTTTGTGTAAGTAAATGAGCAATGTCTAAAGTACCTGATACATAGTAAATGCAAATTGTTATTTCCTTTTGCTGTCTAAAAGAAATGATTTCATCATAAGGAAAACAGAGTTGATCCACAGGCATGTTCCTGCAGAGAGGTAGAAATCTAATCAATTCTGCCATAGCTACCAGTGTATAACTGAAAGAAAGTAACATGGTGATCTTTTTTTTTCTGTTTACTAGTAATCTCAATGTTCTCTTGAATTATTGAGGTTTGTTTTGCTTGTTCATTAGTGTTTATTGAATGGTACTGAGATACATGGAGATTTCCTCAGTGCCAATAAAGAAATGAACAAATCAATATTAAAAGAACTAGTGAAAGTGATGGATAGAATGGGGAAATGGATGTAGAAATGGGATAAAGAAACTGCATAAGGGAAGAAGTGTCCATGGAAGAAGGAAAAAGCTCTCTGAGGGAGGGGCACTTGATATACATCCTGAGGAAAGACAGAGCCGGTCTTTTTCATATACAGGAAATGGCCTTCCCAACAGAGGGAGCAGCAAGCATAACTATCTAGCCTGGAATCCCAGTGCAGATCATGGTAAATAAAAACCTGGAGGTGATCAGGAACAGGAACAGTCCTGTGGTCTTGAGCAATCTGACTCAACAGTGCACAGAGGAAGGGTTTTTGTTTCTCTCTGTTCTTGGCTCCTAAATGAATTACATGTAACATCCCTTGCCAGCTCTTTAATGACACTTCATCTAGAACTCACAGCATTACAGTTGGGTTCAGGTATTGCATTAGTGAGTCCAATAAAATGAAATGGACTTAATTCCTTGATGGAGCTCAATGCTCTGCTCTTCAGCTGAGGATGCCCAGCACATGGAGGACCACAGAATTAGCTCCTCCTCTTCCTCTCCTCTGCTCCCCTTTTCTGGGTGTCAGCTCCTCCTCTTCATCTCCTCTGCTCCCCTTCCTGGGTGGCACCTTTTCCTCTTTGGTTTAGAACCTTGGAGAAGAAAAGAGGAAAGCGAGGGACTATCTTTGGCATCATCGCTGTAGCGGCCTCTCTTCCTCAATTGTCTATGCTGTCACAGACATCCAAATACTGTCACTCACATGGGAGTGTGTGAGGGTTCTTCAGGAAGACTCACAAAACCCTTTCATTCCTTAAGGGAGCCAATCAGCTCCCACCCACTCTGCCTCTCCATCCCTCAGTGATGCACACTGGAATCTCTTGCTTCCAGAAACTTTGCTAGTGCCTGGTTCCCTGTCACAATGCCCATGTGATCTGTAGAAGGATTGGCATCCTTTTCCAACTTCCAGTAAAGACATGACTTCTCTAGTGTTCAACACACTGCACCATACTCTTGTATTTTGCACAACCGGTGGAGGCACTTTGGGACTTCGATAACCTTCGAGCATATGCAAATATGCAAATACACAATGTTCAGTTCACATCACTCAGTGCAAACACTACCGGACTCTGTGGATGGATGGACCTCTTAAAGTGGCACTGCCCCTTTCCTTGGCTTAAAAAAAAAAAAAGCATCTTTACTAAAGTCACTATTCCATTTCTAACTATCTCTTACTTATTCAGGACTGCCCACTAACGAATATGTACAGTCTGAAATATACTCTCTGGCAAGGGATGGCCATGCTATCTCCAAGGCTCCCACCAAATAATCCTAAAATGTGTGGTTTTTTCTCTACAATAAACAATCCCTTCTAATGAATGCAAACACCTGGGAAGAGGTGTGATGAGTTCTTCTCTTCTCCTGATTGATCTTCTTGTTTTAGTTTATAGTGAAAAAGAAAATTAGGTAAGTTGGATGAGTTGATTTCATACTGTGAGAGGAAAGAAAACAGTAGAATCAAACATTCCCTTCTTAATTAACTAGTTAATGTACGCAATGGTACAACAAAAAAATTAAATGAAAGAGAGAAAAGGGAGAGAAAAGCAACATCACTTTTCTTTTGTGTGTATGATAAATGTACATGTATATACAAATGAATGTTTGTGTGCATGTATGTCGAGCCCAGAGGGCAACATCAGGTGTCTTCCTCTATCACTCTCCACATTATTGTTTGAAACAGGGTCTCTCATAGATGCAACTAGGCTGGTGGGCTAATGAACTCCAAGGACCCTCCTGTCTCCATCCCCTCAATCCAAGGGTTACAGACATGTGTCACCATAGCTGGCTTTTATGTGGGAGCTGGGGATCTGAACTAAGGTCCTCAGGCTTGTGCTGCAAGCAGTTTACTGACAGAGCTACATTCTAACCCATTATCAGTTTGGGGGGGAGAGAGGGAGGAATTATGAAATCAAGTAAGCATATTAATTCTTTATCTCTGACATTTAATGATTATAGACAATTAAACAAAACTCTAAATTGGAACATCATTCTATGACTAACGAACCATGTACTAAGCATGTGAGCAAACCAGATCTGAGAAACTGGAAGTTCCAGTGAGTTCTAAAGAGTAAAATCCAAAAATGATTACCATGGCACTACTAGCCACAGGGCATCAGTGGCCAAATATTCATTCCAGGTGTCTATTTGAACATGGAGTTGAGTAGTGAAACACAGTAACCACATTATAACTGCCAACTTGGCCACCCATCCCCTTAAGCCATAGGCACACAGATGAGGTGCAGGAATAATGCACCCTTGTTCTCGAGGGTCACCCCACACATGTGGCTTTGATTCCATTCAAAGTGATTGGCGATTACAATCCTTCAGAAATGTTAGGCTGCAAGCACGCAAACTCAAAGCACTTTAGGTCACCTTGATGTATAAGACAGTTCTAGCCAGGGAGGTGACCAATAAGATGAAAACATTTGAATTATAAGACATACTTCATTTTATAGAAAACTTTCTATGAAATAAACCTCTAAAACTACCAAAAGGAGACTAAAGCTTAAAGGGGAGGGAGAGAGCAGTGTAGTTATCTCTTAATTAAAATTTTATTTAAATTTTTAAGTAAATATAAAAAAAGTAAAGCTTCATGAACCTACCAATCCTTGATTTGCTTTAGTGTTTCTTATTGTAACAATAAAAAAAATGACAAGTCCCTGGTGGGGAATATTATTTTAAGGTGTGTTACTTTTGCTTATGTTGTATTTTTTTTAACTCTGTGAAGCTGTGTTACTGTGCCTGTCTAAAACATCTGATGGTCTAATAAAGAACTAAATGGCCAATAGCAGGGCAGGATGCTCTCTGGCTGGCAGACAGAGAGAATATATAAAAGGAGAAATCTGGGAGGATAGGGAGATCGAGGGATGAGAGAGATCTAGGAGTCAGAGAAGGAGGAGGACTCCACGGGCCAGCCACCCAGCTACACAACAAACCATGGAGTAAGGGTAAGATTTACAGAAGTAAGAGAATGGGAAAAGCCCAGAGGCAAAAGGTAGATGGGATCATTTAAATTAAGAAAAGCTGGCCAGACACTAAGCCAAGCTAAGGCTGGGCATTCATAATTAAGACTAAGCCTCTGTGTATGATTTATTTGGGAGCTGGGTGGGGGGCCCCACAAAAGAGTCAAAAAATAACAAGTCCCTGGGCTGCAAATACAATATGCCCCTAGCTCTTCCTCCCCAAACCCTTCAGCCGTTCCTCCACGTGACTTGAGTCCCCATGCACCTGCAGAACTGCTCTCTACCAGGGACCCCATACTTGGTTGGGACCACGTAGGCTTGTGTCCTCCTTCCTCTCTTCTACTTTGGACTCTCCAGAGTACTGTTAGATCTGCCTCTGACTACCCACCTCAGCCCCTCCTCCTAGGCCACCTCCATCTCCTTTGGACTCAGTGTCATTCAAAGCCAGAGCCTCTAGTTGTGCTTCTTACCCTCTTCATGGAGCCAGACCCAAAGTTCTGCTTAAGAAACTCCAGAGTCAGTCCTCTTCCACTGCCTACTTGTCTATCACCCATCTCACCCACCACACCAATTTGGGACTGCTTGGAGTCTGAACCCAGAACTCTAATCAGAACTTCAGGTCTTGGACTCTGAACCTAAATCCGAAAGTACAGAGTAACCCCAAGACTGAAAACCAAGCATCATTCTTCTGGTCCACTACCCATCAGATTGGAGCAAGAGAAACCAAAGAACCAAACACTACTCAACAAATGCAAGGCCAGATACACCAAGAAATACCACAAACATCATAACTTCAGATGCCTAGATCCCAAGGGTGTTGGAGCATGAACAACCAAGAAGACAATATGCCTCCTCCACAAGCCAACAACACTATTGTAATAGGACTGACAGAATCAACTTATTTTGGCTGATTCAAATGGCACAGTCTATCGTAGTGAAGAAAATATGGTGGCTGGAACAGCTCCATCTATGACAGTGTGAGCTTGTGGCACAGATTGTTCTTATCTTGGTGAGTCAGAAACAGAGTGCTCAAGCTATAACCCTGAAGGTTACCCCCAGTGCCCCAGTGGCCCAACTCAGCCATGGGCTCCCCTCCTCTGTTCTACAATCTTCCTAAGTAATACCATCTGTTTGGGATCAATTATTCAACACATGAGTCTATGGGAATATGTCACATATATGTCCTAACATCCTGCTCCTGGTTTCCCCAAATTCATAGCCATCTAATGATGTAAAATGCATTCAGTGCAACATTAAAAGTCCCCATTGTCCTAAGAGCTCTCAACAGTGTTCAAAGATCCACAGTCCCCTCTGAGACTCAAGACAACTCTTAGCTGTGAGATCCTGTAAAATAAAATAAAGCAAGCTATATCATTCCGATGGCGAGGAGTAAGGAGGGAAAATCCCTATTCTTAACTGGAGGAAGTGGGTCATAACAAGGAAAGATTGGACCAAATCAAACAGCAAACAGCACACCCTGTAGCTTGATGTCTATCATGTAGGATTGATAATGTCATTATCTGAGTTCAAATAAGCTTTGGGAGCCTAGCCATTCAGCACTGCGCCTGCAGCACATATGGGCTCTCTCTTGGCTCCACTCACTGCCTGCAGCTTTCTTTGGCAGACATCCCATATTCCTGACATCTCCAACACCATTGGATACCCAGGGCAGCTTTGATTTCACCTTCTCTTATTTCACACACTAAGCTCTCAGAACCTCCCTCAAGGAATCTGACTTTTCTGCACACTGCTTGGCTTCATTAGCTTTTGTAGACAACCTTGATACATGATCCAAAAAAAAACTCTTAGCAATCTGAAAGCCAGCAAAATCACCACTGCAGTCATGACATAAAATTTTAATGCCAGGTTGAGATGTAACCAGGCCCAATTAGACCACAGCTACAGTGGCCTCCAAACTGCTATAACATCAATATATCTACACGGGCAAACCTGAGAAGACGTTTCCCTCGGTGCTGTTTGAGCTGGGCACCTGTGCAGTAGCACTCTCAGTTTAGGGACGTTTTTTCCCACACATGTTCCTCTTGAATGAATTGGAACACTTGACTGATAGGGTCTTGACCTCAAGGCATCTTCCCTATTGTCCCAGTGAAGCTTTGCTTGCCATACCTTTAATTTCCTCAGTCATTAGCATCCCTCTGTCAGCATCTGCTTTCCCCCCAGTTTGAAATGTGTGTAGTCTTGCTACTTTACTTTACCAAACTGCACACCTTTACTTCTCTCTGCTCTGCTTTTGTTTCAAATCTTCACTATAGAAGTGACTTAAAATAGCCAGCAACAAACACTCTGCCGTCTGAACGCCATGCTATGTTGCAACCCCCACCCCCCATCAAAGAAATGTTCTATTACTTTTGAACTCAGCTTCACACAGATCTCCATGGTATAGGCAGAATATAGCTGTATTCTTGACTAGAATGGTACAGGCATGACTTCCAGGCCTAGTCCCCAATAAAGCCCTTGTTCCCCTCTGCAGCCTCAGTAGCACAGACTCTACTGTCCACATTTTTTATCAGTATTTTTGGTTCTGCACTCCCTCTATAATTGTCCCTACCCACAATGTTCTGGCTCTTCTCCAGTTTGAATCTCAAGTTATCCTTCCACAAACCAGTTCCAAGAGGGCATGAACTACTAGTTTTCTGAATAATTTACTTTTTTTCCTTATTTATTTATTTTCTTTATTTATTTTGTTTATTTGTCTTGTTTTTCTAGACAGGGTTTCCTCTGTGTAACAGCCCTAGCTATCCTGGAACTTGCTTTGCAGACCAGGCTGGCCTTGAACTCACAGAAATCTACCTGCCTCTATATCCAGAGTGCTGGGATTAAAGGCGTGAGCCACCATTCCCAGCTTACTTTTTTCTTAATATGAGAAAATACCTGACATGAAGCAACCTAAGAGAGGAAGGACTTATTCTGACTCATGGTTCATAGGGCACACTCTATACCAGGAGGGGAAGGATGGAACCTAAGGAAGCTTTGTCCTTACAGAGGAACACTTGTGGCCAAGCTATTTCACATCTTGGTATATCCAAAAGAAGAGAGTGCTCAGGGGAGAAGTGGGACCAGAGTCTAACCCTCAGGAGTCCACTTCTAGTGTTCCACTTGCATAACTCATGCCCCCAAAGGTGCTATTTCCTAAAATAGTGACCATGTGGGGGCCGAGTGATCAGATGCACGGGTCAGTGGGGCATGTGTCATATTCAAACCATGAAACTATTCAATAGCTGCTGGTGATGGAGTAATTACAGTCAATTGACATCAGGTTTAGTGTGGCATTGCTAGTGCTACGGAGCTTTGTTTCTTCTGTCTGAGTGGTACTGGAGATTCATCCCTGAAACAGACCAAGAAGACCTTCCAATGAAGCTGTAAGAGATATCTATCCTAACAGGTGTGCTAATCACATTAAAGAAACGTAAGAAATGAAATGCAAGACAGTGTGACTCCTGTAACAATAGGACTTGTAAATAACTAGAATTTAAGATACTGAAATGGTGGAAATTCAACAAAGAACTCAAGAGCCTACTTGCAGAGATTATCACTGACCTCAAAGGGAATGAAAATATACAGATGAATGAAATTAGGAATTCAACTCTGTACTTGAAGACAGCAATATGAATGAGAAATTAAGTCACATGGAAGAGAAATGGAAAAACTCCACGAGTCAAATTAAAAACACAATATCTGACTTGGTGTATTTTTTCTTTTCTTTTTTTTTTCTTCTTTTTCTCTTTTTTTAGGGGGAGGGCAGAAGAGTGGGAGGGTGGACCTGGGAGGAATGAGAAGCAAGTAGATCAGGATAGAGTATATGAAATTCTCAGATAATCAATAAAAATATTATGTCAGGAAAAAAACCACAATATCTAGGGTTGAAGGTCAAATCAAAGAATGCCCACATTTACATTAACAAAATAAATAAATAAACAAGCATGACTATAACTTTCAAGAATCTGAAACATGGCCAAAGGACCAAACCAAAGAGCCCATGGAGTAAAAAGGGCATTAAAGATTAAATTTAAATTAAAGGCACAAAAAATTTATTAATGAAATTATAGCTGAACAGAATTAAAGGAGATATATGTGGATCCTGTAAATAAGGCATAATCAGATAACCTCTGTTCATCATGTTGTAGTTAAAATCCAAAGATTATAAACCAAAGGACCAATTTTTAAAACTGCAAGAGGAAAAAAAACCAACTGACAACACAAAACCCATCTGAACAGCACCATACCTCTCCTTCTGAAAGTAACTCAAAAATTAACCACAAGGACATAGAAGGATGGGACAGAATAACAATGCATGTGATTGAATCAACAATAATACGTGGAAATCAAAGTCATAAACCAAGAGGAGGGTGGGGAAACTGTGATTGGGATATACTGCATGAGAAAAGAATCTATTTTTAACAAAAAAAATTATCTTTTCCCCAAAAAGAAAACAAAGAATAAAAAATAGTTGTAAAGCACATCAACATAATTTAAAAAAAAAAAAACTTGTGATTCTCTAAATCCATGAAAAAAGTATGCCCCCAAACCTGATGAGCAGAGCTCAGTTCCTGGAACTCATATGTGTAGCTAGAGTTTTCCTGCCTGGCCCACAGTCAGGACGAATCTCTGTCACCTGCCAGTCCCTCAGCTGCTCAGACCCAAACAAGCAAACACAGAGACTTATATTGTTTAAACTGTTTGGTCTAATGGCTCAGGCTTCTAGCTATCTAGTTCTTACAACTTAAATTAATCCATTTCTATAAATCTATACCTTGCCACGTGGCTCATGGCTTACCGGCATCTTCACATGCTGCTTGTCCTGGCGGTGGCTGGCAGTGTCTCTCTCCACCTTCCTGTTCTCTCAATTCTCCTCTCTGCTAGTCCCGCCTATACTTCCTGCCTGGCTACTGGCCATTCAGTGTTTTATTTATTGACCAATCAGAGCAATTTGACATATAGACCATCCCACAGCACATATGGCAGAAGGAGAGAACTTATTCTTGCAAGTTGCCCTGTGACTCCACACATGTACCTTGGCACACTTGGACACACGCTCATGCATGCATGCATGTGTGCACACACATGCACACAATGAAAAAGTAATTGTACAAAAGAATCTTTCTATCCAATTGCATCACTATACCCATTAATCATCATTTCCCCATCCCTCCCTTCTCCCCACACTGTTCTCTGATTCTCTGACTGTTTTATTCTCTATTTCTTTGAAAATCACTTTTTAATCTTCCATGTATAAGTTAGGTCATGAATTAGCTATGTTCCTGTGCCTGGCTTAGTTCACTTGACATGGCGTCTGTTATACAGTCTCACAAGAGTCTGTTAAAGGATCTCAGGAATTTATTAAGATGTAAAATGAGGATAATACACTCATGGATACAGAATGAAAAATAAACACCTCAACTTATCCAGCTGTCATTGTCCTCCGTTCTGCCCAAGGGTGATGGGAACCAACTACAAGCTGTTCCACACCACCTGACCCAGTCCTCGCTACCCAAGAGAGAGCATGACCCTTCTCTCTCTCCTCTTCAGTGGTCATGTATACAACCACGACCACACCCACTGGGTCCTATATCCCAAGAGCCATTGGTTGAATGCAATGAATTCCCACAAGATGTGTCCTTTTGTTCTACTTACTTTCCTGCATATTTTCATCCTTTTTATGGCCAAATGATATTCCATTACATGTGCATACCACAGTCTCCCTATCTGTGTATCCATCAGTAAACACTTAGGCCGAGCCCATATCTTGGTTGCTGGAAATAGTGATGCAAGGGAGGGATCATGTGACGGCAGCTGTCTCTGCAACATGCCAGCTTCAATTCCTCTGCATATATACCCAGCAGTGAAACTAGTGGATCATGTTCAGAAGAAAGCTGCTTTTATTATAAAGAGAGAAATACAAAAATTATTGGGAGTCAACTAGAGAGACAGCTCGACAGTTAACGGCGCAGCGCTCTTACAGAGGACCTGCATTCAATTCCCAGCACCCACTTTGGATGCTCACAACTGCATGGAACTCTAACTCCAGAAGATCAAACTCTGTCTTCTGTCCTCCACAGGCACCTGGACTCACATGACACACCCACATACAGACACATACATATTCATGTAAATAAAAATAAAACAAGGTACTTTTAAGACTAGGATTAGATAGGACCATAATTGACAATCAATGCTATATAAGTGAATTTTCTACTCAAATCTATAGAAATAATCTTCCAAGATAAAAAGTGTATAACTGTATTGTTGTGTAAATTTTAAAATAGAAGTCATATAAACAGAAACATGTAGAAGACTACTTGTTGTTGAAGATAAAGACCAGTCAACCACAAGACATAAAACATAACACAGGAAGCCAAAAGAAAACAAATAGAAGAGAAATTCATTACCTAGAGGAAGGTATTTAAAACCCTAAATTGAGCCGGG
>CABHPH010135253.1:21749-45242 GCA_902168325.1 Peromyscus nudipes
AAAAAAAAAAAAAAAAAAAAAAAAAAAAAAAAACCCTAAGTTGAACTCCATTGTATCTATAATTTTGTCCTTTTAATATTAGAGGTAAGGGAAATCTAAGAATATAAAGAACTAATTGATCCAAATACATCTGGTATATAGGGGAAGCAGGAAATCCCATAGCAAAAAACCATTACACATATCCTAGGCCTGGCAGGAAAGAATGTTACATTATGCTGTTTTAAGGACATGGCAATGAGAAGTCCTGGGGAAAGGGAACAAGCTGCCAAACAGGGTCCAGGCCACAACACTCACCTTCAGAGCAAACTCTTCCAGAAACATTTCCAAAGTCAGAATCAGATGAAGGAGATTAAAATGGCAGATTAAATGAAGCTCATCCTGTGGTTAGGGGATAACAGCCAAAAAGGGAGGCATCCAAACTTATAATTGTCAATTTCCCTTATGAATGGCAAAGCAACATGAGAAAACCTGGCTTATCTACTTCCATGAGTATCATCACTAAGTGAATAAATGATCCAGGTTTTGAAAATGACAGTGATTTAGAAAATGACAACAGGCTATCTTCTCCGTTAGTTGTCTTTTCCTCTCTACAGAAAAGTCAACTGACTAACACACAAGACATGAACAT
Organism: Peromyscus nudipes; assembly: GCA_902168325.1. Lineage (NCBI taxonomy): Eukaryota > Metazoa > Chordata > Mammalia > Rodentia > Cricetidae > Peromyscus > Peromyscus nudipes. The sequence goes on from CABHPH010135253.1 coordinate 22,378, forward strand.
GCACCACCCTTCCCCCAAACAGTGCTTGCCTTCATCTTTAGTGACATGAACTAGGTAGGGAAATGTCACTTTTAATACTTCATCACCATGAAATATAATAAGATTGTATTGATTTAAAAAAAATGAAATCAATAATGGAATCCAAAGAGTCTGCCAAGAAATTCATTCCCTGAATTGCTTCTTGTAGAGCCAATTATTTATTTTGGTCCCCATAGTAATCAACATGCATGGTACCAGGAGTCCACTATGTTCCACCTCTTACTCCGTGTGGACCAAGTATCTTCAGCAAAGAGGTAACACCGCTGTGAGCCTTTGGGTGACAGAACACAAGCCCACATACACTAACTTCTGTGGCAGGACTGGAAGTCAAGCATTAACAGTAACAAAGAGAAATGTCAGGCAAGAACATGATGTAATAAAGGCATTCCATGCTGAATAATGGGGAGTACCCTGCAACTGACTCCTTCATTTTGCTGATGAATAAAACTATTCTTAAAGTCTCGTGCTGAATAACAGATTATTGAGGATAATAATCTATTATTGGGGTGGGGGAGCTCTTTTGAGATGGGAGCAGGAGAGGCAATGAATTGGCTTCCTTCTTACCCTGTAATTAAGAAAAACAATAATCTCTTAATTTTTTTCTGGATTTCAAAGCTTTTAGTTTTAATTGATGTTCCTTAATATCTTCTCAGTGATTAACAGGATGTGTTTGTCTGTTTTCGCCTGTTCTGCCTCAAAATCTTTCCTTACACTTCAAAGCCTTCTATAGATTCACATGTGCAAACCCCATAAAACGCAGCTACCTGAAATCATAGCTGAACATTCATAGATTATTAGTTAATGTAGAACCAGTGTAGTTTAAAGGCTATAGTTTTAATCTTTTGCTTTGATTTCTACCTCTCAAAACCTTGGAAACAAATGTGATCTTTGAGCCAATAGCTTTCTTCTTTTATGGCAGGGAAATGCTGAAGTAAAAGAAGTTTCTCCTTCAGCATTGCCCTACACTTCTCCACATTTGCCTTGCAAATTTTTAACTGATATTAAATTCTACCTTCAAAAGCTCTGACCGAAAGAGTCATTAGATTTGTTGGGATAAATTGATGACCAAGATAGAAATTCAATAGTGAACCACCAAGAATTTAGGTGGTACCACAGCATGGTTCCTGTTCACCTCCCATCCTATGAGGTACATAAATTAATAGGGAGATAAACACGAAAAAGCTAACATACAGAAATACCCCCATTTAAAGCTTATATTTTATAGTAAATAATAATTTTATGATTCAAACCCAAAATTTCCCATAGGAACAACGGGAAACGAAGCTTTATATGTAAATCTCATCAAATTCTATTCAATACATAATAAAAGCATTCAGATAGTTCATCATTTTCTTAAATACACAGTATTAGGACAATTCAGTGTGTAGAAATATAAATGGATTTGAACACTCACAAACATAGAGATGGATGTTTTGTATGACTCCAAGTCATGAGGATCCAGCTGAGTTTTTCTGAAGAATTTGCAAAATACAATATTGTCTTATCTGGGCTCAATCCCTAATTATCTCTGGGAATATTCTTTATTCTTTTCTCTCTTCTTAAAGGTATGTTTTCCAAACACTTGTCTGTCAAGCTCAGTCTAGACAGCTGTTTCACACCTCTCAAGTATTCACTTGGCAATCCTTGCTCATATTCATACAGACTTGTTGCTCCTCGTTCAGATTTCAAATTCTCAAAAAATATGATCAAGCTCATATCACAGCTTATGCTTACAATTCATAATTTTGAAGGGATATCATGAAGTATCACATCATTCATTTAGAGACACACATGTCAACCCAGTACATGTACATCACTTTCTACCCAGCCACAAAAGACAGAACACACCCCATCCCTTATGAAAGCTAGTTTATAAAAGAAAGAGCCACCTCGCCCCCTTGTGGGGGACACTTTCACAAGTGCCTAGCCTAGGAAGTACTCTAGGTCCTGGTGAATCAGATGTTCCCTCTAATCTGTGAATAAACCTTGCAAGTGTAGCATGAATCTTAAAAGTTCTTATTAATAAAACAAACCCGGGCCAGGTATTGGGGTGAACACTGGAAGGTCAGAGAAACAGAATAAGCCACAGCTATCTCACCTCGCTGAATCCTCAGCTGGTCTTGTTTCCTCAGACTGGATGCCCCGAGCCCTCATCCAGAATGGGTCTCAGCTGAACTGCTGCTAGAAGCCTGAAAGCTTAACCAGCCACATGTTTCTCCAGGCCAAAGGCTTCTCCAGGCCAAAGGCCTCTCCAGGGCAAATGCCTCTAGTTTCTGGTCCTCACGCTTTATATACCTTTCTGCTTTCTACCACCACTCCCTGGGATTAAAGGTGTGGCTTTCTGGGATTAAAGGTGTGTATCACCATGCCTGACTGTTTCCAATGTGGCCTTGAACTCACAGAGATCCAGAGGGATTTCTGTCTCTGGAATGCTAGGATTAAAGGCGTATGCTACCACTGCCTAACCTCTATGTTTAATATTGTGGCTGTCCTGTTCTCTGACCCCAGATAAGTTTATTAGCATACACAATATTTTGGGGAACACAATACCCCCACATGCAAGCTCACTGGGGGAATTTCCTTCCACTTCACTGGGCTCTTGCCTCAAAAGACAAACCAGCCATGTAAAAATGTCATCAAAACAGTTCCATTACTAGAGTCACAGACACAAAAGGAGCAAGAAACTGTCTGATAAACTAAATAGGGAGATGATCTGCCAAAATAAATACCTACACCATGATAATAATGAACTAAACCTCTGAAACTCAAAGAAAGCCCCAATTAAATGTTTTTTTTAAAAAATATGAGTTGGTGTGGTCATGGTGTAAGAACATTGACTAAGATAACACTTTATATTTTTCTATGTGCTTTTTATTTTAGTATTTTTGCCTTATTGATTTTCTCTTTTTTCTTTTTTTTAAGTTTTCTTTGAGTATTCTTTGGAATGTTTTGTTGTTATTTTTCCTGAGGGTTTATTTTTGTGAGAGAGAGATGGAGAGAAAGAGAGAACATGAAGTTGTGTGGGTAGAGAGGTGGGGAGGATTGGGAAGAAGTTGGAGGAGGGGTAAGAATATAATCAAAATACAGTGAATGAAAAAGATTTTACCTTTTTTTTATTTTAAAAGATTCATGGGCTGGAAAGATTGCTCAGTGCCTAAGAACACTTGCTGCTTTTATACAGGACCCAGGTTTAGTTCCCAGCACCCACATGACAGCTCACAACAGTCTGTAACTCCACTCCCAGGTGATCTGATGCTCTTTTCTGGACTCCACAGGCACTGCACACACATGATACACATAGATGCCGACAAAACATCTATACACATTTAAAAAAATAAACATCTATACACATTAAAAAACTAAACACACTTTAGAAAAATTTAAAAGAACCAAATGAAAATAATAAGCCTTAAAAATAAAGTATTGAAACTAAAACCTACTGAATGGATTCAAAAGTAGAATAGTATGATAGAAGATAGAACCAATACACTTAAGAAAATCAGTAGAACTTACCCGAGCTGAACAGAGAAGTAAAAACCTGTCAGAAGATCTGGTACTCACATCATCTGAGCCCCAACAGGAAAGGAGAAACACGGTGGGTCTGCAGGAGAGTGCAGCTAAATAATAGCTAGCACCTTCCCGAATTTGGCAAAAGTCACAACTTTCTGAAGTTGAGGGAGTTCCCAGTAGGATGAATTCAATCAAACTTCTTCCAAGATGTGTCTGAAAACTACAGACAAAGCCGAACTTTAAGAGCAGTAAGAAGAAATGCCACATCACTTCTGAGAAGACATCGGTTCAAATGACAGCAGACATTTCCCTGAAGCAGCAGAGGCTAAAAGGAAAAGGCACAGCACTTTCCAAAAGTTGAAAGGAAAGAGCTGTCGACTGCTAATTCTGTACTGCTGGCACCTGCTAGTTACGAATGAAGGGGGCATAATGGCATTTTTAAGTTGAAAAAAAAGCTAAGATCATTCATTGTTAATAGCTTTACCCTTAAAAATCGAAAAAGAAAGTTCTTTAAATATATAAGGAATGACAAAAAGAAGGAATGCTGTCGCATTGGGAAACAGAAAGAACAATGTGAGTGCACGTATGATTTAATAAAATGAACTATCAACCTTGAGAGTTTTACAGATAGAATAAGTGGGTGATGACTGAAACAAAACCACGACATGATCTCAAACTCAAGGCCGCGATTTTATCTAAGTTGTGGAAAGTAAAGCTACTTCCCTGATCCCCCTGATGTGGTAAAGTTCTGGTCTACATAGATAGCTATTTCGTTAGACTGTTATATCTGGAGCAGCACCAAAAAAAAATGGTATGAAGAGTAACTATCTTAGAGTTTATATTGTGGCAATAAAACACCCTGACCAAAAGCAATTTGGGGAGGAAAGTGTTTATTTCATATTATAGCTTGTAGTCAATCATCCAGGGAAGTCAGGGCAAAAACCTGGAGGCAGGAACTGATGCAGAGGCCATGGAGGAATGCCACTTACTGGCTTGCTCCTCCTGGCTTGTTCAGCCTGCTTTCCTATAACACCCAGCCACCAGGCACAAAAACCTGGGTCTTCCCACATCAGTCATCAACTAAGAAAATGCATGATAGGCTTGTCCACAGGCAAGTCTGGTAGGGGCATTTTCTCAGTTGAGGTTCCCTCTTCTTGACTCTCTACCTTGTATCGAGTTGCCATAAAACTAGCCAACACACTGAACTATGAAAACAACAAGCTCAAAACAGTAAAAAACTAAAGTAGAATCAAATCTTAGAATGTGTCTATAGAACACACAGAAAGAGCAACAGGTGGGAGGAAATAAGGAGGCAGGCCTTTCTCAAGAGCTCAGATGATGTTATTCTTGGATGATATGAAAGACTGAACTACGCAAAAATATGCACCCAGCAGGGACCTAGGTAAAGAAATCTGAGTGCATGCAGACTAAGACAACATTGAGCTTGGTGTGCTCCCAGCATAGCAAGAAAGCTAGCATCTCTGATAATGCAAGATCTTAGCTGAAGATAAAAAGGATGTAGGACAAGGACCCATAATGGCAGGCGCTGACAAATAAGCATACTTTTGAGTGTAATACAAAGTTAAGGAGTTATACGATTTGAATTGTACGTTTCTAAAGAACAGTCAAGCTGTGCTGCAGTATACAGGCAAGTCATTTGACTAAAGAGAAAACCAGGCGGACCAAAGCTCGAATCTTAAATCCTCTTGATCTCAGATAGGACAAAACACATGGGTAGCAAAAGAGGGAGTGACAGATGGAGATATGCAAGTAGTCATTGAACCCGAGAGGAAACTGGAAATAGCATAAGCATGCAAGGGGAAGGAAGATGTGCATGATAAAAAACCATATAAGGGATATTAGAGAAGGAAAGAGAGGAATATTCAAATTCTTCTAAACCATAAATTTACCTAAACTCACATGGACTTAATATAATATGCATCAGTCAACCTCATCTAGTGAGTCAATCCCTCAATAGGATCCAAGAGTCCAGGCTTTGTAGGCAAGCCTCACCCAAGACTCTTGAGCCCCTTAGGTGTGTTCCCTAACACAGAGCTGTGCTGTCTGACTTCTAAAGAAGCTCCTTGAACCCGTTTGTTTTTATTCTATTAAAGCAACAAAGAAAGGTTATACCTTCTTCTTACACAGCAACTGGGCATCTATATTTGAAAGACTGTAGAATGAAGCTTACGAGAAACATTCTGAGTGTCATCAGGAATATACTGAGCCAAACAGAAAGCAATGATGCCCTTAATGAAAACACACATAGAACTTGCAGCAGAGTTGAAAAGATGGCTCAGTGATTGAGAGTATCAGCTGTTCTTGCAGAGGACCCAGGTTTGTTTCCCTGCACTCACATGGTGGTTCACAATCATCTTTAACACCCTATGCCCTCTTCTGGCTCTGAAGACATTAGGCACACGCACACACATAAAGTAAAAATAAATATTTTAAAAGGAATTTACACCAGAATCACTTCCTGTTCTTTTTAATGAATGTCCAAATAAGCACAATGATGCTGAGAGAGATCCAAAAACAGAATTAAAATGATGAAAGGTACCAGTTAGAATACAAATTAAAATAAGTAGCATTATCTTATGATCTCCTATGGGGGGAAAAAACAAAACTGAGGAGCCACAGAGATAAATATCCTAAGAAATACAGATAAAAATAAGCACATACTTCTTCGATTTATCCCATTATGTTAGAATAAGACACTCTTGGAGCTTAAAAAGAGTAATACTGGGACAAGCATTACAGAATATTAAAATCATATCTCTACTTAATCAACAAATATACATTTCAAAGGATGTGAAATAAAGTTCAGCAAACCAAGAGATAAGCACTGGTTTGGGAGTTTCAAATTTTCTCAAAAATAACTATAAAACAATCTATAAAAATAGTTTCACTGAGGTAGAAACAGTAGCGGCTCTCTCAACCCTTGAAAATACGTTTCATGTTTTGTAGTCTTTGAGCAGAGTCCACCTCTAAAAAAGTTCACAGTATGTTGAGTCATGATTCGTTTTCCAGAACGGGTTGTATGGCGTGTGCACATGACTATGACAGAGCATATGATCTCCATGGTACCGCCAAGAGCGGTAAAGCACCAGTTGCCAACAGAGCCAGGAAACTGATAGAAGAACTGTGTAACTTTATAGACTCATTGGTGCTTTGTCACATACCTCGATAAAAAGGGTTACTGCCTGATGTAGAGGCAATACAACAGGCCCCAAAGTATTTGTTCAAGAATCAATATGATTGTAAAAAAATAAATAAATAAATCACAAAACTTTAAGTTGATGAAGAGTTAAATATATTTCATTTCCTCTGCTCATTCCCAAAATTAATTACAATGATAATGAAAAACAAAAGCCATCCATAAAAATAAGGTGAATCCACGAAGGCCTGAGGGTGACCCAGTTTGGGAAACTGGGAAAGGCAGAAAAGAAGAAAAGCTCCACATGGGGTAACACAAAAGCTGTTTTTGCATACCTTAGACTCAAGAAATTCTCAAACACAGAAGCATCATAGGGACCTGATTTGATTCTGGAAGGCTGTTGAAGACTTTGCAGGAGATACCGTCACAAACCTAGATTCCTGAGAGTGAGAGCCAGAAGACCAGGACATCTTCGGCAAGACAGTATCTCCCAATAGATGGTAGGGAAGCTGAACCTGGGCAATCTCAGCAATATGGTTCCCTACACAAAACCTGATCATGATAAGACCTGTTAGGGGAAATCCCATAAGGTCCTACCTATAGATGAAGAATTACAGACAATGAATGGCTGTTGGGAGAGAAAGAATCAGTATTCCACAGGCATGAGCCCCAAATGTGATTCAATTCCAAGTGGACAGCCCTAAATACATATACATACAAGCAAAACTAAATGGACTTAATAGAGGGTGTGTGCGTGTGTGTGTGTGTGTGTGTGTGTGTGTGTGTGTGTGTGTATTTTCAGAAGAGGTCAATAGTTTGAAAGGGACTATGAGGACACAGGAGGAGTTTGAGGGGAAGGGAGGGAGAATGATGTAAACACAGTATTTGTGTATAAAATTCTATAATAAAAGTACGTTTTAAAAAGCACAAATTCCATACTCTACCTACCCAGAGGACTTGGAAAACTTAAATCAAAGAATCTCTGTATAGGCACTTGAAGAGGTTAAGTAAATGTCTGTACAGTGAGCAGTGAGATGGGTGAGTATCTTCTTCCATTTGTCTCCAGGAATACTACAAATTCTGTCCATCTGCCAGACAAGAGTAAAGGAAGCATCCCTGAACTAACTGATCAGGACCAGCCGATAAAGAATAAAACTGTAATAACAGCTTAATCCATCCCTGAGCCAGAAAGCCTTTCAGTGAGGCTTCTCCGTCAGCAGACCACACCAGCCACAAACACCCCACACCCAAGCTGACACACCCACTCCCAAACACTGTGGGTAGACCAGCAGCAGGCAGTGGAGAAGCAAAGCCCACACACACTAGGAAAGCTGGATCCAACAGCCTACGGAGTGCTTGATACATTCCTATTTCCTTCATGGAGAAACAGAAAATGGTGTGTTCATGAAAAAACAGCAGCAAGTCTTTTAAGAATTTCCCAAAGGTCAATAAAAGAAAGAAAAAAAAACAGAAAAGCTCTTGAAAATTAAAAATAAGACAGAAAAAAATGATTAGCCTAAGAAGAGTTAGAGAATGTGGTTAAGACATTCTCCAGAAAGTAGGGCAAAGAAAAAATATTGAAAACAGCAGGGGGAAAATTCAAGGATGAGCCCAGGAAGTCCTCCATCCTATTAACAAGATTTCCAGAAACAGAACAGAGAGGAACGAGAGAAAAGGAAATTGCCAAATAGATAACACAGAAAAGGTTTTGTAACTGAAAGCACATGGGGGTTGTTTATCACAATAGCTACGAAGAGGCTCACACGAAAGCATAGCATCATGACATCTCTCAACATCAGGAATACTTTCAGAGAAGTGAACGAAACTGGTCACAAAGGATGGGTGGGGCATCAGAGTGGCATTAAGCTAAACACTGGGTAAAAGTGTGTGACAGAAACACCTCAGCATCCTGGTGAAAAATTATGCCCAGGCCAGCAAGATGGCTCAGTGGGTAAAGGTGCTTGCTACCTAGACTGAGAGCTAAGCTCAATCCTTGGTATCCACATGGTGCAAGGAATTGTCCCGTAACCTCTTTACATGCATTATGATAGACATTAGTGTGCCTGTGCACATGCACACACACACACACACACACACACACACACACACACACACACACACGTAAATAATTGTAATGACAATGTAAATAAATTAAAAAGCTGCTTTCATCCTTAAAGACCCTTAGATAAAATTACAGATATGTTTGGATATATGAGGTTTTTAAAAAGTCTGCTTTTTTGAAGCTATTAATAGCTTTATGAAATTAAAGACTAGCCTACTATACTATTTTTATACACTACTATAGCAAATTTCCAGGAACTTCATGGTTTAAAACCATGTACATGTGTTGTTTCTATAGTTCTGGAATCTGATCCAGCAGGGCTGGAGGATCTGGGGAAGTTCTGTTTTGTTGGCTTTTTCAGCTTCTAGAAGCTACCCTCTCCTCCTAGCTCAGAGTCTCCTCCTCTATCTTCAAAGCCAGCAGCATCTCCAAGCCTCTCTAACTCTAATACTAATTCTGCTGCTTTCACTGTTATTCTAAAGACTCTGGATAATCCAGAGTCATCTTCCAACATCTGCAAAGTCATTTGTGCTCTGGGGAGTAAGTAAACATCCATATATTTGAGAGACCAGGACTTCAACATCTTTGTGAAGGCCGTTATTCTGACTACCTTCCCCAAGGAAACTAGAAACAGGACAGTCATGATCAGCTCCCAATTAAAGGAGTGTAGGAGAGTGTGGTCTCAGAGTGACTAGTGCATGGAAAATGAGCCAAGCCAGGTTACCTCAGAATCATGAAAAGCCTAAGGAGGAATGTTTGGGGGGAAAAAAAGCCAGCATCATATGTAAATGTTTGCAAGGAGACTCATAGTTCTGAGAAAGAGTTTGCATAAGAACTAATGACAGTCTATCAAAGTTTAAATGAGTAATTCATTAACACTTGGGAAGACCAAAAGAATATGCAAGACTGGGACTGTAATCATAGGAAACCACATACTTCAGATGTGAGTGATACATGGCTGGTGTAACACAAATCTAAAAAGTGATCCAACTAAAAAGTATTGAAAGACTCCAAGGGGTAATGGGAACAGAGAGTGAATGGGCTATAATATTCTCTGTGGAAGAAATCAGTACATACTAAAAGAATAAAAAAACAATAATCAACTGACTATACAATTGTTTGTCTTCTTAAACTTTGTAGCTCTCTAACTCAACAGACATAAAGTAAAAGCACAAACACCCATAAAAATGTTGTTATATTAAAATAGAACATGATAATATACCCCTTGGTGTTTATTTGGAGAGAAATGCACAAGAGGAAAGAGACATGCAGAGAGCAAGAAGATAATAAGGCTGCTGCACTGTGTGTCTGCAGCATAAGATGTTGCTTACTTCAGCCATGTTTGTGTCTTGTTCTTGCTTTGAGGAAGTCTCATTGACCTTCCAAACTTTGGATCACAATTAAAAACATTTATTTATGACTCATTGTCTTCATTTTTTTATTTTTTTATCTTTACATGTATGTGTATGATGTGTGTGTTAATGTGTGGGTGCAGATGTGCATGTATGTGTGTGATGTGTATTGTCTGATGTGGGTGTGTATAAGTGTGGGTGTATTTTATGTATGTGTGATGTGTAGTGCCTTGTGTATGTGTAAATGTGTGAGTGTTGGTGTATATGTAAATGTATGTGTGATATGTAGTGTGTGATGTGTGTGCATTTATGTGTGAGTGTGGATGTATTTGTGTGTGATGTATATGTCCACATGTAAGGGTGTTTGTATATTTATAGTGTATGATGTATGTAAATGTGTAGGTATATGCTATGTAGTGTCCAATGTGTATATGTATATATATGTGTATATATATATATATATATTACATTTTCATTATACATTCATCTGTTGGTGAGTATCATTATCCATTACGTGTGAGTGCATGAGTGTAGGTGTATGTGTTTGTGGGTCTGTGATGTCTGATGTTTGTGTGTGTGTGTGTGTGTGTGTGTGTGTGTGAGTGTGATGTGCATATAATGTGTATATGCTCATGTGTGAGTGTAGATGTGAGTGTGCTATGTAAGGTGTGTACGTAAAGGTTAAAGGACAATCTCAGATGTTGGTCCTCACCTCTCACTTTGTTTAAGATAGGGTCCCTTTTCTTGTTTGTCACTATATACTCCAAGCTAGCTGGACTGAGAGCATCTAGGAAGTCTCCTGTCTGTCTCCCATGTCGACATAGGAATGCTAGGATTGTAGACATGAGCTACCACACTGGCGTTACATGGGGTCGGGGCATTGAAACTCAGGTCTTCAGGTTTGTGCAGTGGGGATTTACCCACTGAGGCATCTCCTCAGACTTAATTTTTGTTTTTTAAATTAGTATACCAAGTAGTAGGTTTCCATCCAAATTTTCACATATATTTCAGTTTGGTCGATACACACACACACACACACACACACACACACACACACACACACAGTCCCTCAACTCCCCATCTCCTCTTTCCAGTTGTATAATCCTTTACTCATATTCTCCCCCACCTAGACATGCATATTTAACAGTTAGAGATCAGAATCCTAAGAGAGAACATATGGTGTTTGTCTTTCTGAGCTTCCGTTACCTCGCTTAAAATACCATTTTCTAGTTCTATCTATTTTTCTGCAAATTTCTTGATTTTGTTTTTCTTTACTGTTGAATAAATTTCCATGGTATATATGCACTGTATTTTCATTATCCATTCATCTGATGATGGACTTCTAGCCTAATTCCATTTCCCTGATACTATGAAAAGAACAATGGCTAATGTGGGTGAGCAAGTATCTCTTTGGTAGGTTGTGGCATCCTCTGTGTGTTTGTGTAGGAATGGTGGGGCTGGGTCAGATGATGCTTCTATTTTTAGTTTCTTTGAGACACTCCCACGCTGACTTCCACAGTGGCTGCCCTAGCCTACACTCACACCAAAAATGTGGAGTTCCACTTTCTCCTGTTGTGGGATGTTTTGTATGTTAAATGTGTTGTTCTGATTGGTTAATAAATAAAACACTGATTGGCCAGTAGTCAGGCAGGAAGTATAGGCGGGACAAGGAGAGAGGAGAATTCTAGGAAGCGGAAGGCTGAAACAGAGAGCTGCTGCCAGCCGCCGCCATGACTACCAACATCTAAGGTACCAGTAAGCCAAGAGCCGCATGGCAACTTATAGACTAATAGATATGGATTAATTTAAGATATAAGAACTAGATAACAAGAAGCCTGCTGCGGCCATACAGTTTGTAAGCAATATAAGTCTCTGTGTGTTTACTCGGTTGGATCTAAGCAGCTACAAGACTGGCAGGTGAGAGAGATTTGTCCTGATCGTGGGCCAGGTGGGACTGGAGAAAACTCGAGCTACATTCTCCACACTCTCACCAGCCTTTGTTGTCACTTGTGTTTGAGTGAGATGAACTCTCAAAGAAGTGTTCATTTGCATTTCCCTGATTGCTAGAGATGTTGAACGCTTTTTAAAATATTGATTGACCGTTTGTAATTTTTTCTTTTGAAAACTGTTAAGATCACTGGCCTATCTAGTGATTGGCAGCTTTGTTCTTTGTAGTTCAATCTTCACAGCTCTTTATATATTCTAGATATTAACCCCTTGTACAGCCGACAAGGATTTTCTGCCATTCTGTAGGCTATCTGTATTCTGTTAGTAGTTTCTTCTGCTGTGCAGAAGCTTTTTAATTTCATGGACCACAATAGCATAGGAAACAGACCAAAATTGACAAGTGGAGCTATGTGATCTTTCTTTGTCTTACAGCAATGACTAAAATATGGACTATTTTCTGGAGCTGAAACATCATCATCTCCTTGAAAGGCCCTTCCAGGCGATTCAATGGCTACAAACAGGTTGCCTTGCTTTATTTCCTTCATCATGCTGCCCGTTATTTAACAACTCCTCACTTGCTGTGTGTTTACTTTCTGTGGACATCTGCCTCCTTCCTGCAGAATATAAACTCCCAGAAAGCCAGGCTGCTCTGCTTGTCCACAGCCCACCCTCGAGATCTGAAACACCGCTGGCCCTTATGAGGGCTCGGTACTTACAATATTTACATTTTCATTCTCTCTCGTTCCATCTTTCAAAAAAAATAATTGTAAAGGATATCCATTTAAACTTGTCTAAAAGCTTAGTAGATCTAATATGGGATCAGAAATCCTAGTACCAAGGAGTCCTGGCTTCTTCTGGTGTTCAGTCTATGGGCTTGATAAAATGGCTTCACCTTTCTAAGGGTGCTCATTTCTGATATAATTTCTTTCCATTTGCAGCAGTTATGTCATAAGGTTGTTTGGGGATCACCCACCTTAGTTTTTATTTATTTGTTCTTGAAACAAGGTCTCACTGTGTAAGCCAGGCTAGCCTCAAACTCAGAGAGTCACCTGCCTTTGCCTCCCATGTGCTGGGATTAAAGGTACACCTCATCCAACCCACCTCATTATTTCAAGTGAAAGAAAAAGCAGTCTCAAAGAAAAGAGAAAAGATAGTTCATCCCTCCCCTCACAATCTGCACACACACACAGTCTGAGGAGGCTGAGTTCACAGGGGTGAGAACATGGCTTCGAAAGTGCTCAGCAATTTCAGGGGACAAAAATAGCTTTCAGCAAACTTTAAAAGAGAGAGAGAGAGTTTAAGTTCAGGAAATCCTTTTTATGTTCTTCTCTATATTACAGATGGAATGTATTCTGGAAGTGTCCAGGTGGGAAGTGGGTCAACTTGAATTGAGAGTTTATTCAAAGTATGAATTTAAAAGAGGGGGAATCCAAAGGCAGAAAAAAAAAACTAAAGAACAAACAAAAGATGCTCCTGCATCAGGATAAACACTGAGTACCAGGACTGTGTCACTGTGGGGCATGTGAAGAAGAGATATAGGCAAAGGGATGGTGACAGCAATGTACAAGGACACACACGATAGCCTGTGGTGTTGACATCAGAAACATTAAGGGAAACAGATGGGTTACATTGTACTTAATGCAACTGCTTGGTCCACAGCACGCCACCTTCAGGAGAAGAGGGTAAGGGAAGGACAAAGAAAAGTTCACCTGGCAGTTAGCTGTCCTCCCCAAACCGTTCTTGAAGGCAAAGACAACAGGTGGTAGCTCTAGTTTTTAAAATTGCCCTGGGAGTTTCCAGAATGCCACATGGTGTTGACAAAAGAATGCTTTGAACTTGGGGGAACAAATAATTCAAGCCAATGACTTTCTCAGAAGAAAGTCTCTCATTTCCTGCAAATATCCCAAGAGTCTGCAGCCCAAGGACAACATTGCCTCCTATGCCCTTTGTGTGCTGTGCCATCACAAATAACAAACTAATCCCCCTTGGCAGAGTGGGAGCTGCAGATGTATGTCTTAAGGAGACAAGAGAGCCATTTGCAGATACCACAGGCCCCAGGACTCTCCAAAGGTTGTTGTTTAGCTAGGATAAAATTGCTTCTCACTTATTTGTAGCTCACAGGCCAACGTACATGAAAAAAAGAAACCACAAGAGTGACTCAATTGCTTCTGTGGTACCAGGAAAAATTACACCTAGTAGATCATCAATAGAGTGACTGGGCTTTGATAGCTTTTGAAGAGTAAAGCTCTGATTCAGTGCCTGCCGGGCTGGCTGTTACCAAAATGAGGCTATTCTGAACATTTTGTCAGTAGTTGTCTCTGCAAATGAATATGAAGTGGGCAGACACACAATGTTTGGGGGGAAGTCAATATTTATTTGTTATATAAACATTTATGGAACATTTGTCTTTTGTAGGTTGTTACATAACATACTGGGGAATTCACGTAATAAGAAAAAGCCTTTCCTTCATGCAACATCCAATCCAGTGTGGGTGGTGAAGGAAAGGGGGCAATTAGATTTGATAAAAAGTGGTCAGTGCCAGGCCCTAATGAGGCTTTTGCTCATCTGACCTTTGCACAGAGGCCCAAAGACTCCATCTACTTCACACACCACTGAGCAGAATACAAGGCTACTCAGCAAGTCAGATGAGACTTATTAGCACAAGTGAAAAAAAATCACAGAATATATCTCCTACTGATATGGGCTCAAGAGCACTGACACTGAATATTAAATATAATACATTATAACAGCATTAGAAATTAGTAAGCCTGGACTCTTGGTTGGGCACTAATTTTCAGGCATTAATACAAGAAGGATCAGAATGACAAGTCATGAGTATTCCCCAGAAAGGAGGACAGCAGACAGATGGCTTCAGCCTTGCCCTCCAATGCCCCCACAGCCACAGCCTGGCCTTACCAGACATGGTCATTTCCAGTGGTAGAATACACAAAGGGAAACCTTCAAAAGAAGCATTTTTACATGCTGAGGCTCAGCTCACTCTCTAACTCTGCTAATGTAAACACTATGGAGTGTGTGTGTGTGGAGTCAGTAAAAAGAAACTGTACTGTGAAGTTTTAAATTTTCAGGGTGTTTGTTTGTTTGTTTGTTTGTTTCATCATTAATTGTATCCTTCTCTTTCATATAAAAACTATGTTTGTAGACATATCTGCTGGCCCAGGACAACAAATTTTAAGCATAAGATATGAGCTAAGATGAAGGGTTTCTAGGCCAGGGTCTGTGGAGGTGTCTGACAAGGTTGGGGATAGCTCATTTGCTTTTCAGAGTCTTTTGGCTGCTTTTGAGCTGTAAGAGTCTTGGAGCCCCCTCCAAGTCTGATTCCACCGCTACTCCCCAGAAATATGCCTGTACCATATAAAAAAAGTTTAAGTAAAAAATAAAAAATCAAAAGAAAGAAAGAAAGAAAAAGAAATGTGCCTGTAACAAAGAATGCTACCTTTTAGTGAGTTTTGCATGAACTGGTAGTTCAAAATGTTCATCTGTTGCATGTGGCCTGCAGCAAAGACCAACTGTTGCCATAACTCCAGTAAATGGAAAAAGAACTGTGCCACAGATTATAGTCACTTAAGACGTAAAATTTATGACAATTTTAAAAGATAGTGGAATCTCTAAAGAGAATAAATCTTTTTATCAAAACGACTCAGGAAGAATATTTCCTGGTAACAGAACTTATTCTCTAGGATAACAGAAGTTATATAGTTGGTGAGATCACAAGAAGGGTAGCATAGTGCTTGATGGGAGGCTACTGCTTAGCCTGCACAAGCTCTGTTCTGTTCACCACAAAAGAAAGGGGAAAACAATAGATTAAAATTTTAGTACAGTATTTTTCCAGATGAATGAAAAAATTTAAAGAGTTCCACTCTCAGGCAGTACAGTTGGGAAATGTACTGAGTACAGGCAACGTGACGGTGAAGAGATTTTGTGTAATAAATGTAAGCAACGGCTTCTCAGCCAGACTTGATGAGCCAACAGCTTTGGAATACATTCATGATGTGGCATTTTCAACGTTTGTCTATGATAGCAAAATTAAAGAAATAATTATCATCTGCTGCTTTAAAAAAAAAGAGAATGTCCTATGAGTGGTGAACACATTCAGGAATTAAATAGTGGTGCTTACACAAACTCATGATACTGAAGATTCGCTGAATTTTATAGTATATAAACTATACCTCAATAGAAATACGGGGTGCTTACAGTAGATGATGGGCTAGACGTGAGGAAGGCAGCCTTCGAGTGCATGTACTCGCTGCTGGAGAGCTGCCTGGGCCAGCTGGACATCTGCGAATTTCTGAACCATGTGGAGGATGGGCTGAAGGACCACTATGACATCCGAATGCTGACCTTCATCATGCTGGCCCGACTGGCCACTCTTTGTCCTGCACCTGTCCTGCAGAGGGTAGACCGGCTTATCGAGCCACTCAAAGCCACCTGTACTGCCAAGGTCAAGGCTGGTTCTGTGAAGCAGGAGCTGGAGAAGCAGGAGGAGTTGAAGCGCTCAGCAATGCGGGCAGTGGCCGCCCTGCTGACCAACCCTGAGGTACGGAAGAGCCCCAGTATGGCTGATTTCTCTACCCAGATCCGATCCAACCCAGAACTCACCACCCTCTTCGAGAGCATCCAGAAAGACTCGGCCTCTGCTCCCAGCATGGATTCTATGGAACTCAGCTAGCTGTCCTCCTCTCCCACCCCCATAGGCCGTGGCCTCTCCTGCCCTTCCCAGTCAGCCTCAGTGCCTTTGTTAGGGCTCCTACTCACAGGCCTCAGCCCATGCCAGAGCTGGGCCCGTTAACTCAGGACAGTCATTCACAGATGGGATAATGGTCCACCACCTTTACACTGCTCCTCTCCACTTGTTTTGGACTGTAGCATTGGATTGTAGGAGTTGTCTTCCTACTTCATTTACTCTGGACTCCAAATGTCAGAAATCGGCATCCTGGCCAAGAGTAGGGCTGTGTAGAGCCCAGGCGACCCAGTTTATACTTCCTAACACTCAGAATGCCTCATTTCTAAGAATTGTTTCCAGGTAAGATGGTATGGATCACTAGACAGGCTTAGGCCTGCCGTGTGAACCATCTCTAACCTCATCACCAAGGCGTGTAACAGTTTGTATTCTTCCAAGGTGTGTAGTGGTTAGTACTGAAAATCCAAGTCTAAAGGACAGGCCAGAACCACCTCTACCCCCCCCCCCAACTCCCCAGCAGCGTCTCTGCGCAGCCAGGCTGTTGTGGAACTCACTCTGTAGACCATGCTGGCCTAGAGATCCGTGGGCTTCTGCCTGGGATTAAAGGCCGGCTGAGGCCAGTTTTGTGATCTGAATAAAGAACAGATCTAACATTCTCACATAAAAAAAAAAAAAAAAGAAATACGGGGTGCTAAACCAAACAAAGAACAAGACAAATAATGGGGGGAAGAAGCCACCCCGAAAGCACCCCACTCAGTGACTTATGTGGCACTCTTACAGTGCTCTGTTCTGTCACTTTGCCAAGGTAGTCTTGTGACACAGTTGCTTCATGGTCCTCCAGATAGATTTTAGTGTGGTCAGGACAGTTAAAGACATAATTCTTTTGGCCAAATAGTAGCTATGGATATCAATCACCTTCCATCTTGCCAGGGAGGCTTGTAATAGTCTCTCTACAGTAGAGCTCGCGAGCTTTGAAGGAAAAAGAATTGGACAAGCCCAACGTATGCCTCACCAGAAGTGTTTCCTTACAGAACATACTCTTCCAGTCAAGATCAACTCTGACCAACAAGACTGACTGTGTTGACCTAGTTCACATTCAATAACTGTGTTCATTTTAAGTGTCGTCTTGATAGTGGCTTGAGGGGACGTGTGTCATCTTAGCTGTGGAATACTCAGATGCTTGGTTAGATGTGTCTAGAAAGGAATTTGGAAGGTAACACTTGAATTCACACATTTAGCAAAGCGGATCTCTCTCTCTTCTTTGACTTTGTGTGCTTCGTTCAGTCTATGTAAGTTCTGAATAGACTAAAAGGGATGAATCAAAAAGGATTGTTGATGGAGATATAGCTCAGTGGTAGAGCTGGTCCAAAGTACCAAACAGGAAAGAGAGAGAGAATGGAGACAGAGACAGAGAGAAAGGATGAAGTTTCTCTCTTCTAGCTGGTATGTTGGGCTTCTTCTCCTTTGGGCTCAGACTACAACTCACAACTCCAGCTCTCCTGGTCTCAAACTCTCTGACGTGGACAAGAACTGTAGTTTGGCCTGCTTCCACACTCAGCTTGTAACTGGAGATCTTGAGACAGCTCAGCTTCCATGAGAAATTAGATGTAAAAGTTCCTACAGTTTCGGTGTTTGTGCTGCTTTTGTCTCCAACGTCTTTCTCAGAAAGGATGAGAGCTTGTGTGCCAGAGTTTGCCTTCCAGGGTACAAAGGCACAAGAAAAGCAAAAACTTGCAGTTCTTATGCAATACCACAGCAATCTGCCAAGAATATATTCTTTCTCAGTGTCTGCCCCCTTTTTGGACACTTTTCATTATCTTCAAACTAACTATCTTTTATATTTTCTAGTTTTCTTTTAAAAATCATTGTGTGTGCAGAATAAATTGCCCTGGATTTTCAAGGCACCAGGAGCGGAAGTTCCATTTTCACTTAAGTTTGGAATTCATTAGAATTGGGCAGTTAAATATGCTCCTTCATTCTTAGCAATGACCACAGTATCTATCAGCTGGGTTATCTTCAGGATCAGTGGGTGGTGGAGGGAAGTAAAGAGTGCGTGAGAGGGAAGCATCTCAGTTGCCCTTGCAAAAGAGGTGTGCTAGTGTTCTTACACATGGATGTCCTCCCACAGTAAAAAGTCACTGTGTCGTAGAAGTATGAACAGAGAGTAAACTCACCAGCAAGTTTCTCAAACTTTGGCCGACTTCTATGCATTTGGTCAACTTTACGTCTAATGTATTCCTAATATAGCACAGCTTTATTTTCTCATTAGACAATATAATTAATTCTTACGCAGAGGATTAATTATATTCTTTGGGCTTCTGAAGGGCATTTCTTGGTCACAGGAGGAAGTATATTTGGCTTTTGAAAAGGATCTGAAATAGTCGTCCCAATGTACCCTGCTAAGCTTGCTTACCATCTCATCCCAGTGGGTAACAGAGGACTAGCTCTCAGACTGAAACCCCACAGCCTTTCAGCTTAGCTGAAATATTGTCTGAAAGAAGAGCTCAAGGGAGGAAGGCCTCTCTCACAGCTTTGGACGTTTACATCCACCAGTTTTGGCTCCACTGAATCTCAGCCCATGGTTAGTCAGAATATTAAAAAGACATAAACACGTGCAAGTTAGGAAGCAGGGCGGGGAAGGAGGTAGGAGAAAAAGAGAGAGTGGGGTGGGGGGAACAAAACAAAACAGGGCGTACTCTAATGACCTACTTTCTCTATGTCCTAAAGTTTCTAGAACCTCCCCAATCAGGCATGAATACATGAGCCTTTGTAAGGAATACTTTCTACACAAACCATGATAGTGAAACACACTGTACAAGTCACTAAGATTCACAAAGCCTCCATTCCTCTACTTATGAAGCAGAGGGGGAAATAATAACCATCTCATGGAATTAAAAGGCATCATCATCTAATACTCTTAGAACGGGACCTCGTGGGATGAAATAATAAGCACTAGTTACAATTGTAGCAAATGAAAAGACAGAAGGTCACCTGCACTTATCACTGTTTCAGCAACCAAACGATACTGGAAGTAGTGAAAAGAAACCCGACCCATCTGCTGCTACCCGAGATGGACTGGAGGGGGCGCTGCCTGCAGCCCCTCGCTGCCACCTGCCTTTGCTGCTTCTCTTCTGCTCTGATCCCTGAGAACTCTTCACAGTAGCTTCACAGCCTCACGGGGGATTTTGCATCTAGTTTGGAAAACAATGACCCAGAAACCAAAATCAAAGACAGAGGCTTCAGCAGCAGGAGCATTTCCCAAAGACTGAAGTTTTACTTTTTTGCCAAAGTCATCTTGTTCCTATTAACGCTGACAACCCCCCGGCACGCCATTCATTTATCAAGGGTACTGCGGAGCTTGCCTGTCACACTAATGGTTTGTAACATGTTGGGATTTCCACAGGCTGCTCTACCTTGACAGAAGGTCCCTTGTTATGCAGCTGAAAACATTTGTCAGTGTGTAACTATTTGAAGGATGTTTTCATGGACCTAATTAAGAATTTTTTTAATTTTCAGATTTATTTCATTTTATGTGTGTGAGTGTTTTTCCTGTGTGTGTGTGGGTGTGCACCATATGTGTGCCTGATGCCCCATGGTTCAGAAGAGGGCACTAGATCCCCTAGAACCGGAGTTATGGATAGTTGTAAGCCATCATATGGGTGCTGGAAACTGAACATGGGTCCTCTGCAAGAGTAATAAATGTTCTTAACTGTTGAGCCATCTCTCCAGTTCCCTAATTAAGAATTTTTAACAAATATTTCATGGTTAAAAAAAAAACTCACTCATTTAGGAAGGAAGACCAAATAATTCACTCAACAAATGACAGACTCATTTATAAGATGTGGCCCATGTTGTCATTTTCCCACCCTCATCTTTGCCACATAGACAGGAAAGGATGAGGGAACCCACTCTCTTCTCTAAAATGTTGCTGCTACTTCACCGCCTGAAGAGTTTGCAAAATGTGATTCAAACCATAAACAAAAGATTTTTCTAGGTCACCAAACACCCCATGATGAAACTGTTAACCTCATTATAATTTCTCAGCGGCTCATGAACATAGAAGGATCCTCCACTTGAGTTCTCATTATCGGAATCATCGTCACAAACCAGCAAATCCATCAGAAAGCATGGACAACCTTTAAAGAACTACAGAATTACATATCACATTTGAACAAGAAAGGAGGCTGTGTGTGTTATAACAGGGCTATTTCATCTATGAAATTCCCAACAGCCCACACACGGTGATGTGTCCCCTTCGTCCTCACACTTTGGAGACAGACACAAGGATCATGGGTTCCAGGATCTACAGACTAAGACCCTGTCTCCATAATAGCAATAAAAGGTGTTAGCAAATCTGCAGCTCCTGTCCCACATGAACATCCCCTCATTTCATTAAAAGTATTCCCTCCCTCTTTGCTACATTCCTCAAAGCCTTTCAAATAAAACTGGTTGGAGAAAGCCTATAAAGCTATGCATGTTTCAAATCTATTGTTTAACACTTGTAGAAGGCATACTCTATGCCAAGCCAACTGAATCTTATAGCCTGCTTAATATTTTAACACCTCAAAAGGAAGGTATATCTATTGTTGAACATTTTCTAGACAAAATTAAATCTCTTCATGAGTTAGCTTTCAATTCCAAGGTATAGAATTTCCCAGAAAGTACACATTCTTGTTTCTTTAAAAGTTGTTGGGATACAACTGGGCCCCTTTCTTTATTCAGCAGAGCATGGTCTCAAGTCTGTTCCCTTCCCCCTTTGCCAGCACATACCTTGGCTCTCACTACTCTGAGCATAAAAGAGTTGATCATGGTTTTAGAGAAAAAAAATCATTTATTTACATCTAAAATATATTTAAAGTAAAACCTCTCATTAAAAGTTAGAACAGCATGGAGTTTTGTTTCATGGCTGCAGAATGTTTAAATTGCCTTTAAAGTAACTGAACAAAGGGTCCTTCCATCTTAACTGAAGCTCGTCAAGGAGCATATCCTTGAAATGTCGGGAAACCGTGTTGTACAGTTGCAAAGGAATGCTTGGAGTTGTCCTTCACTCTGATGTAGGCCAAGCTCTACCCAGAGTCACGGGATGCTACCACATGGAGTTGTCCTTCACAGTGATGTGGGCCAGGCTCTACCCAGAGTCACAGGATGCTACCACATGGGGTTGTCCTTCACAATGATGTGGGCCAGGCTCTACCCATAATCACAGGATGCTGCCATGTCCAGATCTTCAAGGCAGAATCACACCTGCTTTGCTTCCTGCTGTGATCACTACTTCAAACTCAGAGCAAACCAGAGTTCCTTCAAGGGTGATGTAGCAAAAATTACCAAAAGAAACAACAACAAAAAACATGGAGTCTGTTTTGCGTTACTCAGCTACTCTGGGGAGGGTTTGGGAGGTGTTGAGAGAAGAGAAAGAATATGAACAAAATATATTGTATGAAAAAATTTAAGCCAATAAATATAGCAAAAGAGTGAAAGGGGGAAAGTAGCCACTGGAAGCCTCAAAGTTCAAAGTTTAAATAGTTTGAGTTTAGTTCATATTTCAGTACAGAGTCTTAGACATCTCTATATTATGAAAGGAAGAAAAAAACAAAAGCATTGTTCCAAACCTGGAAGAGGAGTGTCTGTGTGTGTGTGTGAGTGTGTGTGTATATATGTAAATGAGGGAGTGTCTGTGTGTGTGAGTGTATGTGTATATATGTATATGAGGGAGTGTGTGTGTATGTGTATGTGTGTGTGAGTGTATGTTTGTATGTGTGTGTGTGTGGTAGTGTGTGTGTGTATGTGTATATATGTATATGAGGGAGTGTGTGTGTATGTGTATGTTTATGTGTGTGTATGTGAGGCAGTGTGTGTGTGCGTATGTGTATATACGTATATGAGGGAGTGTGTGTGTATGTGTATATTTGTGTGTGTGTGAGAGTGTACGTTTGTGTGTGTGTGTGTGTGTGTGTGTGTGTGTGTGTGTGTGTGTGTGTGTTCTTGGTCTCAGAGTCCAAATTGGCCTCAAACTCCCTATATATCTGAAACTGGCTTCAAATTCCTGATCCTTCTGCCTCTGTCTCCAAAATCCTGGGGTCAAGGGTATGTGCCATCATA
>CABHPH010135254.1:9121-21177 GCA_902168325.1 Peromyscus nudipes
AGGTGTTTGTTGTTACTGTAATTTCTCGGGGACTTGGGAGAAGCACCACCACCAGGCAGCTCCTAATTCTTCTTCACGTGGACAGTAAACACAGGATGCTCCTGGGGTTAATGAAGCCTGTTTAGCTTGACATTTAAGAAGAGGTCATTACTAATTTTTGTAGAGCTTTTCTTCAAGAGCTTCTTGTGACTCAACCCAGCCCTGTTGTTCAGAGAGGCCCAGCCAGTCAGAAAGCAGGAAGATGCAATTCTGGAAACTTGCTTAACCTTTACTAAGACTTCTTCATCTTCTTATCTTACCACAGTGATGTCTGGCCACTTAGCTCAGGGTTTTTTTTTTTTTTTTTTAAACTTGTTTTATGTATTTTTTAGCATTGCAAATGTTGTTCACCTCTTCCCCTCACCTCCATGTGTGGGCATGGTGTGCATGTGTGTTTGAGTGTGAGTACTTTCACATATGTGGGGAGGATGTACATGCATGTGGGGGCCCAAGGTTGACACAGGGAGTCATCTTCCACCACTCTACACTGTATTAATTGAGGCAGGGTCTCTCATTCAAACCCAGAGCTCACTGAGATGGCAGCCCTGGCTAGCCAGCTTGTCTCAGGGATCTCCTTCTTGGCCTTCCCTGTCTCTACCTTCAAAAAAGCACTGGAGCCGGGCGGTGGTGGCGCACGCCTTTAATCCCAGCACTCGGGAGGCAGAGCCAGGCGGATCTCTGTGAGTTCGAGGCCAGCCTGGGCTACCAAGTGAGTCCCAGGAAAGGCGCAAAGCTACACAGAGAAACCCTGTCTCGAAAAACAAAAACAAAAACAAAACAAACAAACAAACAAACAAAAAAACAAAAACAAAAACAAAAAAGCACTGGAATGACCACACCTGCCCAGCTTTCCTGTGGATTCTGGGCATGCAAACTCAAGTCAGTCTTCATGATTTTGAATCAGGGACGTTATCCACCGAGCCACCTCCAACTGCACACTTCTTTTTGGCTGTGTGTCCTTCCCAGCTCATTTGGTCCCACTCCTGAGCCACTGGGAAGTGAAGCCTTCCACCTGCTGTTCTCATAAAACAAAGGCAAGCCAACACAACATACAGCAAAGAAGTCTACGGAAGACGGAATAACAAAGGATGCAGCTTGAGTGAGGACCAGAACAAAAATACAAGCAGTCGTCAGTGGCTTTGTGCCCGGCATGTCTTAGGAAACTTCTAGGGCACCAGAAGTACTAGAGTTAGCCTGAATGTGGAGAAGGGAAGAGTAGGACACAGGGTTAGCGCAGTTGGAGATGGGGGGTTAGGCGAGGGTACCGAGGGCCCTCCAAGTAGAATCAATCACACGATAGATTGATGTGAGTGTGCAGATTTGTTTGTTCTCTAAAGCCAACACAATCTAACGCCCAGCACAGGGCTGAGAGTGGCCGGAGTGCCGACTCAGGAGCAGTTGAAGGCTTTAAAGCCTCGGACACCATCTCCTTCCTACATCGGGTCGCTGGCTTTTAGGAACGCCATCTTTTCCAGGCAGTCAAGCAACTGACCAGTTTCACTTTCTGTCTCTCATTCCTCTTCATTCTTCCGGCTCCAAATGAGAGGTTCATGGCTGCTTCTACCGGTCACGCCTTTGGCCTAAATTTTCCCCTGATATTTAATATTTAAGATCGTGAAAGTCATGACGGTTTTGCCCCTTTGGCAGGTGCTGAGGAATCTGGGGGGTGGGGTTCTGTGGGAAGCGAGACCGTGTCTGAGTATGGACATCTCGTCCTTGGTGCATTGGCAGAGGACAAACGCCAAGATTACCATCGAAGATAATTCTTACCGGAACCTTCCAGAACAGAGTGTGAACTAGGTTGTGCTGAGAGAGGTTGGTGGGCCAACTTGCAGTTCTGGGCAGTGGGAGGCAGAGAAGTGTTAAGAAGGGAGCAAGTGCTGAATCTGAGCAAGGAGTTAAGTGGTTAATAGGAACTAAGGCTTTTTATTGGCTAATAAAACCTCTCAAGGTTTTTATATTATATGGTTCCTGCAGGCTCCTAGCCCAGTGCTCAAAAAAAAAAAAAAAAAAAGAAAAAGAAAAAGAAAAAGGCAAAAACAACAACAAAAGGCTGGAGCTTAAGTACCAATGCAACTCCAGTCTTGTTTACTTTTTCATTTCCGTAGTTGTAAAAAAAAAAAAAAAAAGAGTACTTTAGATTTATCACACTGGGGCTCAGGACCAGAGATTCTTGCCTCCCCAGGAAAGGAAAACATAAGCCCAGTCTCTCTGTGTTTCAGGAGAGGGAGACCCATGGTGGAGACTTCAGAACGAAAGCATTGGTGGGGAGGAAGAGCAGACACTGCATGGGCCACATCCCTGGTTCTGAATGCAAATGCTTGCTGTCTTTTTATTACAGGGGTACTGTTCCCCCGACAGAGCGGGATGTTCTTGTTTTTAATAATAGCCAGACCAGATGCTAAGTGCTCCCCAGCGACATGCTGGATGAGTGAGAAGGCAAACAGCTGATTCCTGTTAAGAGGAACACCCAGAGAATAAGCCAGAAAGTATGAGAATTCTCTGGAAGCTTTTGCTTTGTAAACCCCTGTTTGGCAGAAAGATCACAGCATCCGAGCTAAAAACACAGCGTGTCTCCCCCTGCACCCGTTCCCCGTCCGGCTGCTCACTGGGACCCTGGAGCCTCTTGCCTTCGCCATGTGGCCCTGTTCTGAATTATCCAGGGGACAGGTTCCAGGTCCTTCCAGAGGGAGAGTCCGAAGCCCCGGGCTCTTTGACTTTGAATGACTGTAGAAAAATATTCATCAGTAGGAGGAACTTTTCACTGGTTCCTTTGCCATAGAAAATAGTGAAATCCTGACCGAGAGCCAATCTTCAAAAATGGCGTCTTTGTTCCATCTTTTTGAATCCTTCTTCCCCTGTCAGAGCCCATCAATCTGTCAGATACTATTTTCTTTTAGAATATGACCCATTTGCAACAGGCTTTCTTCTTTCCCAGTGACCTATCAGAGATAGTATGGAGTTCCATGTTCTGCGAGGAGGCAGGCTGCCTGATGTTATTTCCAGGACAGGGATGCCCTGTGGGTAGGGGTCTATGCAGAGCTTCCTAGACTTCCCAGGACCAGTGGGAGGCTCATCCCAACAGCCACTTCCAAGGATGTTCGTTACTGTTCCTTGTTTTTGCTTCATCCTCCACACTCCAAAGGTCCTCTTTCCAACCACCATTCCTTCCCTTCAAGGCAGAAAGCCCTCCTCGTGCTTTTCTGGTGTCTTCCTCCCTCACTGGCCTTGAGTCCAGGTGGTCCAGGTTGCACCAGGGGAAGAAAGAAATGGTGGCCCAAGGTGCCCCCTCGCTTGGGATGGCATTGGAAGCCATTGTTTTGCTTTCTCTCTGGGGTACGTTAGGTTGGTAGCAGTCACAGAATGCCTCGCGCACCTGGTTCTGTTTGCAATGTTTCTCTTGCCTTATCTCAGTTTTCCCAGCAGCCCGCAGAGGGGTTAACAGTGTTTCTGTTCCCATTTCACAGATAGGAAGCTGGGGTTCAGACTTGTCCCAGGTTACAGGGCTATTAAGTCTCAAGCCTAGATCTGCCTGACGGCAAAGACAGCCTTCCTAAACCGTGGATTTGCACACAATCTCCGTTCTCATCTATATAATGGAGGCTATGAGAAGTAAATGAGTTAACGAGATAGGAAAATGCCTTGCAAGGTGTCTGGCACGTAATAGGTGCAAAATAGATGGTACCTATTATTACTCATGATAATTAAGATGATTATTTTAAAAAGCACACGAAAAACTTTCAATTAGTTTGAATCGCAATAAAGCCAGAGCCACAAGTGGGATGATTTTTAAATACAATTTTAGCATTTAAAACATCCCAAAGTGACAGTTTTCTATAGAATTTGAACCCTTTTTCCCTTTCTCAAAAAAAATATACTTGTGGTGCTAGGGACTGAACCCCAAAGCCTGTGTTCGCTAGGCAAGTGCTCCATAACCGAGCTAAATCCCTGATTCAAATCCCCTGAGGTTTTTGGTTTTGTTTTGTTTTTTCTATAAAACATGAAAACTGCATTGGCAACAGGCTTCTTACTATAGGCACCTTCCCTGAGGAACACAGGGCTCTCACATCACATCAGTTTTAAGTGTAAAGCACATTCACACATTCAGAACGGAGACGGTGGTCCTGACTTGACCCCAGGCATCTATGGTCTCTTCCACGGTTTTACATTTACTTTCATATAAACACCACTACTGGAGGGAAAAAAAGTATTATTAAACTTAATTTGGCTGTTGTTGGATTCGTTTAACCGGAAAGAGAAAGACCACAGCCAAGAAATCTCTGTCAATTCCAATTCTCTTTTTCCTATGAATGGCTGTGGGGTCCCCCCTGCCCCACATCTGATGAAAGGAGAGAGAGCACCTGGCACCCCTTTCTGAGCCCTAAGGCCATGCCGTTGAGGGGAGAGAAGCTGATCCAGAGGACCTAGGGATGAGGAAAGCTTCAGCAGCTAGCAATGGAACCCCTGGGGTGCACTAGGTTTTTGCAACAGAGCTTAGGGTTCTGGGGGAAGCCAGAGTTGAGACCATGAGTGCTTCCTGCCCTAAATCACTTCGGTCTTCTCTCTGAGTATCTTAAACACGTTCCCAGCGACTGCCTACTGTCTGTCTTATATGGAACTGAGAGCCTAGTCGTGGGAAGTCCAGATCATCAAAATGACTCCTCTTCCTCCCAATCTCTCCCTCTTGGTTTCAGCAAATCTTTATTCGGCTCTTAGCTCTAGGGAGAAGCGTATGTAAAATGGCTGCCACCATGAGAAAGCTGCTGAGGAGCACTCCGAGACTCACCTTAGTCCATCTCTCTCAATTTGTGGTCACTCTTTGAATTATTCTAAGCCAATGAAGATGATGCTTAGGAAGTCAGGTACAGAGGCTGGGGAGACTGCTTAATGGATACGGCGCTTGCTATGTGAACATCAAGACCAGAGTTCCGATTTACCAGAACCCGTATAGAAGCTGGGCTGGTGTGACCTGTAATCCCAGTGCTCAGAAGACAGACGCGGTGGTCAACTGGGCTGTCTGGTTGGATACATTAGCCAAAGTGATAGACTCTGGGCTTCAAAAGAAGCCTCGGTAAAGAAGTAGAGAGCAACTGAGGAAGACACCAGGCATGAACCCCTGGTATGTATGTGCACACAAGTACTAGTGCACACCCATACACATTACACCTAGAAGCACCCATATGCACACAAACAGGCAAATACGCGCGCGCGCGCACACACATTGGGGAGGGAGGTAAAAACATTCGCCATTTGTTTGTAGAGAGAATTTAGGTAGTTTTGATTTCTGTTTATGGCCAATTTCATTTCCTTTTTTCTCATTTTCTACAACACTGAGTACTTGTAAGGTACTTAACCTTTATATTGAGTCCCGGGGAACTTTCCTTTCCACCACAGGCATGGGCGATCTGGTGCTCCAAACAGAAGACGCTGCAGCCATTTGCTCCTTACTGCACAGCAGTGTTGCAGCCAACTCCGCCTTAGGGAGTCAGTGGAAGGGGAACAGCAGGAGGCCGCAGAAAGATGTGGGTCCCAGGTCTTTAACCCCTGCTAACTTCATGCCTGACCTTGAACAAGCCACTTCGCCTCTCTTGACCCTCTCCTTAAGCATGGACAATAATAAATTGCCTGCCAGATGGTCTGTTGAGGGACCGTACAACGTTTACCTATAGACTTGAATTGGCTTTTAAAATGGAGAAATTATGGGGAGATTTAAGAGGCAGCTAGAGTCTGTCTAATGTCAGAGAGAGAATGGGGCCCATTGTTTCTCATGGCACTGGAAAAATGGTCATTTTGTAGAGAAAGAGGAAATGAAATCCCGAAGAGGTGAAATCAATTCTGCAAGATCACCCTGTGGGTGCAAGACCGGAGTCCAGGGGTTAGGGCGTCTCTTCCCACGAGCCCCTGCACTCTCTCACCTTTATAACAGAAACATCCTTTGCATTAGACTTTCACTAGGCACTTAGTGGCTTCCCTGGTTTTCATGCGCTTCATTTCCATTTGTTACAAACTGAGTCAGACAAATCTCCTGAAACTTTTTTTTTTATGTAATTCCCAACACACTGCCTCTATACCACACTTCAGCTAACCGTGTTAAAGTCAGCAGCACATTGCTCTCTAGAAAGCAAGACCAAGTTAGCCTGCCAGGTCTGAAATTCAGCAGGAGAGAGTTGAAGCCATTCATTGCTGGACAAAGTTGTCCTATGCACTGGTGATGACTTACGAGCTGGTTCTCCTGCAGTGGACAAGAGAGCTTTTCCAGTCCAGACCCCTTGCCTTCTATGCTCAGGGTAGGTTTACCGGCCCTTCAGGGAAGACTATTCTATTATTTCACATACAGGGTGCTAGGGCGGGACCACACTGTCACTTAACATGCTAATAAAGATCACTCGCTTGTCCCTCTCTTTTTTCTTTTCTGTTTGCATGACCTATGCCTACATCTGATGTTCCTTCAATTTAAGAAGCAGGAGAGGAAAAGCATGCCAACAGGACAGCGAGAGCTCACAGGAGTTCAATGTCGCTGTCAGGCAGAAGTTAGAATGTAATTAGCCATAGGACCCCCAACTCGCTATGGTTATGCCAAAGGCTATCCAATTCAAATGCTTCTGCCTTACAGAGAAGAAGTAGGTGGGACGCCAAGAGGGGGACTCCAGCTCTACCCTCTCCCCAGCTTGAGAAAAGAGCGACTCTTGCTTTGCTTCTCAATTCCATAACCTAATCTGATCTTAGTGAAGGGTTACATTTTTATTTCCCTAAGTTCAAATACGGATTGAACACTTACTAGGCAGGATGGATATGAAAGTGACTGAGACACACTCTAACCTCATGAAGATCTCTCCCTAGGGACAGATAGAGACACTCCTCCTCCCACAGCAGGTGGTATAGCCGAGATGTGATCTGAGGGTCTAGGGACACCAGGAGCAACCAGTTTCTGGGAAAGACATCACATTTGAGCCTCATCTGGATGAGTCAATTCTAAGCCATCTTGGATCTGAAGCTAAACTAGGGCCCACTCTGCACCCTCCGTCTAACACAATACTCAGGAGTAGAGGTTTGCTGCCCGGGAGCACCACGGCTCTTTAGAAGAAGAAGAGGCAGAGAGTGACGGGTACCTCACTCCACCGATAAGATGAGCAGGACGGGTTCTCAGAGGGGTTGAAGTGAAGGCTGAGCACAGAGTCTCTGTGGAGTAGAAGTCATGCTCGGGGGAATTGTACACAATAAGAGCTGACTTTCAGCTGGGCAGGGAAGAACATTCTGGGGAGCTGTAGCAGCCCCAGGATGAGCAGCGCCAAAACAGAGTGGAGGTAAGGGATTAGAATTTAATAATTTAAAACCAAGGTACATGACACAAAGAAATGTGAGATTTTAATGCTTGACAAAAGTGGGTATAGGCAGCCGAAATCAACATACATTTCAGTTACATACGTTGGATGTGTTTTATCCAGGTGCTTACACAACACCTGTGGCCGGGTGATTCCTTGAAACCTTGATGGGACAATAAGGGATAGGTTTGGCACAAAAGACCTCCAGCATTCAGTAGGACAGGATGACAGGCATCAAGAGTTGGGATAAGTCTCTACTCTGAATGATTGGGCATACACCGAGAGCCACCCCATCCTGAGAGATGGCATGCTTATGACTCCTGCTCTACCCATACTTCTGACCTCTCCTTCAGAGCCCCACCATGCCCGCCAGGACTTCACATAGACTCCTCCAAGTCCATTCCAGCTAGGGCTGTGCTGTGGCTCTCTCCTTTCACAAAAATAAACGAGTCCTGACTCTCACCCTTGAAGAGTGAGAGTATTTGCATTTCAAGGGAAGTTTTGGGGAGCCGTTTCAGCCTCACCTCCAAAGCCCCTTGAGTAAGCTTCTTAGGATTCTTTTCTGGTACCTTTCATCTCCCATCCTGGAACTGCTGTGTCCTTGCAGGCTGGGTCTCCCTGTCCAACGGAAAACCAACCCCCATCCCTTCTTGCCCAAGCACCCTGTCCAGATCCCTTGGAATAACAGAGGGTCTGTGTCCTCAGCCACCATGGGTTAGGGTTAGATGGGCAGATGTGGCGGCGGGGGCGGGGGTGGGGGCGGAGGGGGGTGTTGGCTTCACTGAGGCTCATTTGGAGACTTGCACTTATATCTGCTCCTATGGGAGCCAGTTTATTGATTAATGAAATCTTTATTAGGGTTATCAGAACAAATAAAACACATGTACATATCCATACACCCACCCGTACCCCTCCCAAACCACTGGCTGGTGAGACTCACTCTATTTCCAGCCCCAACCTCTTGCCAGCTTGTCATTCTTGCTGGCCACATCAAGTTCCATCAGGTTTGAGTTTATTGGCTACGCAGCAAAGTTTATGTTGTCACAGAAATTAGTCTTGATGGACAGGGATATGGCCAGGGGATCAGGAGAGCTCAGTAGACTCATGCTGCTGGCATGGCTTAGATGTTAGGGTGCCCAGAGCCCTCTCCAAGAAAAATCAAAGTTGGCTCTTTGCAGCAGCATGCGAGTGCAACAAGACACTCCTGAGGGACGGAAGCCTGGACGTGATTGCAAGCTGTCCGGTTCCCTTTTCACCCATCTGCCAGCCCTCCTTCCTCCACAGCCCCCCAGCGCCAAAAATCCTCCCCTCACGATGGAGGCGGGACTCAGAGGCCTGAGGTTAAGCCTCCTCTCTCTTCTACATTTCGTGGTTAACTTTCGTAGGTTCTTGGCTGGTTGACAATGTTGGATAATAATTCAATATTTCTTACTGAAATACTTGACCTTATTGTTAGTTTTTTGTGACAAGGGGAATTTAAAGGAGCTTCAAAAAAAAAAATTCGAGCAGAGTGCGGCTGAAAAAGGCCAGGGTACGCCACAGAGCAGTGAACAGTTTCTTTTTCTGACATCTATAAAATTTAGGTGAAAACAGGTCAACATTGATCTTGGCAAATGGGAAAGCCGCTTCTATTGTTAGCAAGCAGGCTTCAGATAGAAATTCGAGTCTGCTTCAATCAAAACCACATTTGCTTTTAGAGACCAACGATGTGCTTTCTATAAAAAAATGAAGAATATTTATATAGACACAAAGTAAAAATATTCTTGGCCCAGCAGATCATTTTGTAAGTATCAAATCAACTCGGCAAAGCAAAGGAGTTCCTTTCCTGTTCTCTTAAGATTTGCAGGGTTCTCACACTCCACATCTCTCTTCTTTTGATTTTGACCTGGCAAGGGCCGTCGGAGACAGAAATCACATACTAAGGAAGGTTCTGCATTGCCTGACAGAGGCTAGCTAGTGGCCGAGAAAGACATAAAGGTGTTGGTTTCAAATGGAAGCACTCCTGATTTGTTCTGAGGAGCAGGGTCATTTTCGTGAGCTTGGTCTCAAGAGCCTCATGTGGCCTGTTGGAGTTCCCAGGGGAAGGCTCCAAGAGAAGTTTATGTGCTTGTAAATTCCAGCCTACTGGGTGGTTCGGTGACTTCCTTCCTTCCTTCCTTCCTTCCTTCCTTCCTTCCTTCCTTCCTTCCTTCCTTCCTTCCTTCCTTCCCTCCCCTCCCCTCCCTCCGTCCCTCCCTCCCTCCCCTTTCTTTCTTTCTTTCTTTCTTTCTTTCTTTCTTTCTTTCTTTCTTTCTTTCTTTCTTTCTTTCTTTCTTTAGGTCATCTGAATACCTTGCCCTACTAGGAATTGGAATAGCCCTAGAACGAAAGAACTGTGACTTTTCTTGAACATCCCAGTAGCAAATGAAATAGCTCTGACCCCAAGAATCTGCTAGGACAGGACTCTAGAAGGCTGGACTCTTTCCCAGGAGATTATTTTATTTTTGTTGAAGTGACATTTGAATGAAATAAATCAAAAATACTTTAAAATGAATGATGCAAGGGCATGGCTTTCAGATTTATTTATTTACTTTATATATGTGCAGGTTTTGCCTCCATGTAAGTCTGTGTCTGCTGTGTGCCCAAGGAGGTCAGAGGAGGTCATTAGATCCCCTAGAACAGGAGTTACAGATGGTTGTGAGCCACCACGTGGGTGCTGGGAATGGAATCCCGGTCCTCTGCAAGAGCAACAAGAGCTCTAACCACTGAGCTGTCTCTCCAGGCTCCCCTCCCCTTCGTGGGCATTTCAGTGTATGCTCAGTGTTGTCCATTGCCCTTCTAACGCCAAACATCACCCCAGAATGAAGCTGAGTGCACAGGAAGCACTTCCTCTCCATTTTCATTCTAGGTCCATTTGTGTGTCTGTGTATGTGTATATGCCTATGGAAGCCAAAGGAAACCTTGGGTGTCGTTCCTCGGGCACTGTCTGTCTTTATGTTTATCGATAGGAGCTTTCACTGACCTGGGACTTGCCGTGTAGGTTAGATTGGCTGACCACTGGGCCCCTAAGGAATCCATTTATTTATACTTCCCCAGCTCTGAGATTACAAACAGGTTCCACCACACCCAGCTTTACGAGCTTTTGTTCTGGGAATCAAACTCAGGGCTTCATGATTGGAAGGAAGCTTTCCGCTGATTGGGCTATCTCCCCAGCCACCCAGTTGCTGAATCCAGTTTTCAGTACAAATTGGTCCGTTTACTTTGGTTTCCACACAGTGTCTTGTTAGGGCTCCAGGACTTTAAACAAAACACGGCTCTATTTCTAGGTAGGAGTGAGGACTGGGAGAGAGCATTTATTACACAGAGCAGCAGAGACCCTTAGCTGGAACTAAGTGTGGGGAATGCAAGAGCCAGGGTCTGGAACTCATAGTAACATGGTACCAGCCTTTGTGGCCCTTGGGAGGGCTTTGGGCAGGAACCATCTGTTGGGTAGCTACTTTTCCAACTCCTCCACAAGGTGTCAGATCCCTCCTCTGTGATGACATCCTAACTACCGTGACCATGCTCTGAGACAGTGAATGTAGACTGTTCTGTGACTGTAACACTCCATCCCTCTTACTTGTTTTGGCTATCCAATATTAACTAAGAAAGTACAGCATGGTTAGCGATCTCACACAGCAGCCATGTATTTTCCACAATTCAGTTCTGTGGGTCAGGACTGTAGGCAGGGCTTGACAGAGTTCAGTAGGATAGTTCTGCACCACAGAGGACCAAGCTGTCGTCCTTCGCTAGGCTGCATCCCACAGAGGCTGGACTGGAAAGTCCAAGAAGCCTTCTATCATGGGATGGGGCTAGTTCTTAGTAGTTCCTCTCTCCTTTTTCCTCTTTCTCCCCTCCCTCTCCTTCTCCTCCTCTCCTCCTCCTCCCCCTCTCCTCCTCCTCCCCCTCTCCCTCCACCCCATCCTCCTCCTCCTGCCTGGCTGTCTTGAACTTCTACACAGTGTGGCAGCCTCAGTGGTGTCAGAGTTCCTTCATGGTGCAAGTTTCCAAGAAGCACAGGATTGGAACCCCTAGCTCTTGAAGGTCTCTTCTCAGAAGAAGGCTACTGCTACTGTTGGTCAAAGCCAGTCACAGGAGCCAGCCTGAAGTCCTGGAGGAGAGACAACTGCCATTTGTAGTTGAATCCCTGTGAAAGTCAGTTCTCAATGATCCGCGTCAGCACTTCATGGGACTCAGTAAACATTTGATGATTCCTCCTCCAGCATCAGTACCAGATGTGCAGGGAAAAGAGAGCTGACCTAGGAAGCACCCCTGTACAAGCAGGTATCCTTTTATCAAAGCAACAAGGCCGAGAGGTACCTTGGTGATGGAGAAGGTGTGTGCTGTGGAAAAGGACGGGTCCTGAGAGTTTTGTTAAAAGACTCATTTTATCCTTCCTCGAGTCCTGTGATGAACTAATAAGTATGTGTCACATAGTTGAGGGATCTTATTAAGGGGGGAAACAGCGGTGCACACCCCTTAACAGTGTCAAGTTCCACAGGGAAGAGCTGGGTGGCAGGATTCCTCTAGAAATGCCCAGGGCACCCAGAGGCAGCGGGGTTGGCACGGTTGGCCTGCTGTCACTCAGAGACTCAGCAGGGTCCAAGAGCCACCTTTTCTGGAAAGTGGAGGGTGACTGTCCAGAGAAAGAGGCCATTGTTTCTTGCCACGCTAAGC